>SNQJ01S0006402.1:74007-100897 GCA_010110895.2 Picea sitchensis
AAAATATAGACCTAAAATATTTTGGATCTTTTGGTATGGATCTATGTGGGAGTGTGCTCTTGTAATGATTTTTTTTTTGTGATGAAAAATATAAACAAATTATATTTCTAATATAATTGAGTCAATTTTCTACAGAGAAGAAAAAAAAAAAAAAAGAAGAAGAAGAAGGAGAGATTTAAAGTACATTGTAAACCCATTTTCAAAAATTATTCACTGTGTAAAAGCCTAATATCAATCTTGATCATTAATCCAAGTCCACTCTAAAATTTCTCTAATCACATGATCACAAAGAAATAACAAATTCACCAAAAGAAATACATAAATTACGTGGTAAAACCGTAAAAAAGAAAATGGTCAAAGGAAGATTAGGGTATGCTCTCGCCTAAATTAACATGATATTGTTTATGAAGTAATCGATTGAATTCTAACTACTTATATATTTTCAATCATTAAAGCTCTTCTCAACTTGTTAAGCCTAAAATAGTGGAATATTGTAAGTTAATCTAACTTTCAACTTAAACCCCATATTTTATCACAAGATAAATAAATTAAGGTAAACCAAATTTATTTTAAAAATTATAATATTTATTTTAATAATTTCAAAAATAAACAAATTAAAATGAATCAAATTTTTTTTTCAAATCCCATACATATTTTAATTTTGTCAAAATTTTGTATTTATAAAATTAACTTCTTATACATAATTAATTTACAAATTTAAATGACATCCATTCAAATTAAAATAATATATTATGTAAATTTTAATCATCTTGCATATTCAAATGCCATGTTGGAATATTAAAAATCATACCTTCACATGTTTTATTGTGAAAAAGCCCATTACATAACATCAAAATTAATGATATGTTATATCTATTGATGTTTATAAATATTCATCTCAATATAAATAAATATATAATAATATAAAAAATATAAATAAAACAATTATATATCATGATTGATGTGTTCAAATTTGATAATTATTTATAATTAAAAAAATTAATAACACAAATTATGATGCATTTTTTTATAGTTTTGAATTTTTCATAGTTGTACTGGAATGGCTTTGGACATTTTCAACATCTTTGAAACTTGTTTTAACATTTTCTCAATTGTTTGGGAACTCTTTTGTGAATTTGGAGTTTTTTTGGGAGCTTCAACATCAAAGAAATGGGAGCTTGGAGCTTGGAAACTAGTTGGGAACGTTCTCAATTGGTTGGGAACTCTTTTGGGAGCTTCAAGTTTTTTTGGGAGTTTCAACATCAAAGAAAGGGGAGCTTGGAAATCAGTTTCCTAAACGAAGAGCTCTAAATTAGAATTATATTAAATTAAAATGTAAATATATTTATTTTATTATTACAAATATATAATTTCTTACAAATATTTTTATTATATTTATTCAAAATATCACTATAAAACTAAGACTAAACTACAGATAAATACTATTTCAAAAATCAGTTAAGTAAAAAAACTTAATAATACTCACTTTATAGTTGTGGATATGAAAAACTTTTAATGTATGTTTTTCTTCAAGCCGAGACTAGACATGAAAGTCTAATAAATCAATACCCTATCCACGACAAGCATTTTCTCCCCTTTGTAGTTGATATCAGCTAACCATATCGTATCCACCAACGTTCCCACGAAAACTCGTGCAACATTTCAATTTCGCATTCCCTCCATGAAGAAGTATTTATAAATTTTACACATTTAAAAAAACTTTTATTTTTTTAATAATGAAATCCTTAGTTTCCTCCCCTCTGGTTTTGTAAAACTTTTGTCTTACTATATTTGTAACAAATTTACACATTTTAAAAAACTTTTGTTTTTTTAATAATGAAATCATTGTTTCTTGTAAAACTCGTGTCTTACTATATTTGTAACAAAGTTTACATGGTAACAGTTCCTGTGGAGTTAGTTGGGAAATATACAAACAAAGAATAAACAAGTAAAAATATTTAGTATTGTTCACTCAAAAACATTTAGCATAAGACTTTGTTAAAAACAAGTAAAAATGCAAAGTATTCAATGTAAAGTTAAACTTAGTAAATGAGTGAAATGTTCAATGGGGAGCTGAACATATGTGAGACTCAAATAAGTTAAATCTTAATGAGAAGGTTAGCTTATGTGGAAGCAATGTAAAGTGTTTCAACTAAAAACATTTAGGATAAAACTTTGTAAAATTATGCAAGAAGGTAAATTGTTCAATGTGAAGTAAAGCTTAGTAAATTTTTAATGTCCACTAAAATTTAGTAATTAAATAGTAAATGTTCAATGTGGAGTAAAACTTAGTAAGTAAATAAGTGAAATGTTGAATGTGTAACACTCATCTAAGTTATCCTAGTTTAAACTACAAGCCTAAATAATTTTAATATTCGCACATTTTCATATGTTTACACCATTGTTAATCATTGTCAACTTAATTTACATCGGTAAGGTTGTGAATTGAGTAAGACAATCTTAGCACAAGATTGCTAAGGAGCTTAGTCAACTTTGCACAAGGTTGTGCAATTATCTTTCCCTACTTTGAATAAGGTTGCACGATAATATATAATTTATTTGCTTATGTAAATTGCCTAAACATCTTCTCTAATTTTAATACTCAAATGGCATTACTTGAATATAGATTCGGCAGTGTTGAGCAACAAATTTGGTCATTGACAACTTGTCTAAAAATCTCACCATTTCTCATCAATTTATCATATCAAAATTATGATTTCACCAAGAGGTTTAATAATTTTATTTATCTACATAAAATTTTCATATCAAACAATATTATCACAATAATCTTCCATAATCAAACGTTTTCAAATTTATAATTTTACAATTACATAATATGATATCGATAGTCAAAACTCTTCAAATATACAATTACATAATGTAATATTAAATGTTTTAATAACAATTAAATTTTGTCAATTTATATTGCAAGTTATATATAAAAATACACAACCCTTTTATTCAAGAACACAAATTGAAATTGATTTATTTATATATCCATAATATAATTAAAACACAAATCTTTTCAAATTAAGCTTACACCATATATATATGTGTGTGTGTGTGTGTGGATTTTAACCATCTAATAGAACAATATATAATTTCAACCAAAACTTTAAACTGGGCCTTAAAAACATCATATCTCACATAATTACAATAAAAAACAAAAAATACCTACTTAAATCATTATCAAACAAGGCTGCATGGCAGCAAGTATAATAAAATAAAACAATAGTTGTATTGAATCCACCGCATGTGTCGAGACGTCATCTCATTAAAGTACGTTGAGCCTTATCTCATTAAAGGAAGTTGAAGATCCCTTCCGCAGCCGTTGAAGATCCTTACGCAGCCATGGCAATAAGAGATGCATTTGAACAACTAATCACAATTTAGAAAAATGTTTTAAAATAATTTAAAAAATCAAATTGTAATGTTATACCTTTAAAAATGCTCAAAACTATTTTGGTCAAACCCCATCTAATAGACGATCAATAGCATATCCAATACTATATACCACCGCAAGCAAGCGGCAGGTATAATAACCAATATCCCTTCACATTATTTTGAATGATCTTAAAAAAAACCAATTTCAAACATTTAGGTTATACATTGTAAAACGCTCAAACTTATATTTAAGGTTAACACTCAAAATTTGTAATATAAAAATAAAACTTATATTTAAGTTTAACCTTTAAAAAAATTGTGAAAAAAAAAATACAAATGCCATCAACTTTGAATTGTACACAATATTATATTATTTTATTTTAACTTTAACACTCAAATAATTGTGAAAGAAAAAGTACAATTTTCATCCATTTGAATCCTACCTACAAAATATTATTTAATTTTATTTAAATGTGCCTAGAAAAAAGGTACCCATTAAATGAGAACAAACAAAAAAACATGCATATGCATGCCAAAAAAGAAAGGGTTATTTATTTAACAAGATGGGCCCCCAACTTTTGACAATATATATAAAAAAACAAGAAATATTTATTACAATTACATTGGAGAAGTGAAGGCAGCGATAAGACTTCAAAGTTTTTTGCCAATAAGAGATCACATAAATGAGATTTAAAATTTAAAATAAATAATTATTTTTTAAAACTTTGGATAAAGGGATGTATATTTTATGGTCAACCATAAACTAATAGAAAGTCAAGCCTAACTCAAACCTATATACCATGCCTATCGAGAGGTATAATAAAAGTGAAATAACATATATTATTACAAGTTTATTTTCTTGTTTATTTTCAAAATAAATAAATAAGGAAAACCATTTTTTCAAATAATTACATCTTACAATTGAAACCTATAAACTATATTTCACTTTCTCTTTTTTTTTCAAGAAGAAATAAGAGTTGTTTTGCTATTCAATTTTGAATCAAAGGCAATTTTCCAATACATATAAGCTCGAAACCATTACAACATACTCATTATGAGCTTTATTCATGTCATTATGGAAATTGAATTGGGTGGGGAGGATAACAATCATTCCTCACAACCATCTAAACTACACCCAATTAACTAAACTATATTATATCTCTATGGTAAAATCTAAAGATATGACATGAACTCTTTATATATATTAAAAAAGGTTCAACTACACCCAATTAACTAAACTATATTATATCTCTATAGTAAAGTCTAAAGATATGGCAAGAACTCACCCAATTAACTAAACTATATTATATCTCTATAGTAAAGTCTAAAGATATGGCAAGAACTCTTTATATATATTAAAGAAGGTTCAAAGGTTAAAATTAAATTGTGCACAAATTCATATATGTTCTAATTCCTCTCATACAAATACCACAGTTTGTTTTAATTAATCACCAAATTAAAAAGTTAGTTTGCTAAATAACATTAATCCAAATAAATAAATAAAACTAAATTTGTTTTAGCAAACTGAACTTGAATTTTTTTAAATTAATAATATATGGTATGTTAATTTCTGATATTTATATTTTTTACACACATTATTAATAATATTTATTTTTATGAAATTTTATTTTTAAAAATTATTTTTGTTTAACTCTCACAAACAACAACAAAAAAATTTATGTACATCAGGGACAATTAAATCCCATCATATGGCTTTAAATGCATGACGTCATCCTGCTGATAACGCTTCAAAATTCAGTGCGTTACTGACAAAACACTTAATTTTCATATCTAATCATTGATAAACCTGAGAATCTGGAAGTAGCATTTTCAACAAGAGTGGAAAAAGTAGAAGCCAAGCGAATGATGGACATCAAATTGTTAGGGGCCAGAACATGGTGGTGGTCGGCGCAATTGCAAAAATTATTAATGCATGTCGTCACGGTAGCAATAAGACCCTCAATTTTTCAACTATAAAAATTATTTTATAGTATATTTAGCAATAATATGTGAAATAAGTATATTTTTTTTTTATTTTTTAAAATTATAATAAAAATACTATAAAGTTAAATATTGCAAATCAAGAAAAAATTTATGGTCAAACGTCTAACTAATAGGGAGTCAATGTGACTCATTTTTATAATCCAGGTCTTTCGGCAAGGATTGATAACTAGCACAGCTACATAATTGTGGTTGATCAACGTCCAAAGGTTGATAAGATGAAAAGAATCTTTAAAAGAATATATTAAATTTTATTATTGATTAACAAATAAATGGTTGAGTTTCATTTATCTCGTGTTAATATTTTAATTTCTGTTAATCACTTAGGTGGCAATCAGTTAGCTATCACAGTAATTTTTAAATATGATTAGGTAAATGTAAAAAAGTAAACACATAAACGGATGTCTTTATAATAACTAAGAAGTTAATGATTGAAATCACAGCCATTTATTTTGTGTAACTACTAAGAATATTCCAGCCATATTTAATCGTGTCCATAGAAAACTTATTAAGCACTAAACCCCTATTAAATCTGCCCATTATCAATAGGTGTACGCCTTTCAGTGTAATGATATTATTTTCGGTGGTATCATAGTTTGCATATACACATAGCTATGCAATCGTTCGCTGAACCAAAATTCACATTTTTAAAATAAGATTTAAATTAATCATTCAGTTTTATATTAGTTTTATATTACATTAGATAAAGTAAGAAAAAGTATAGTATTTAAAAATATATATATATATATAAAGAAGGAGAGATGTGATAAATATGTAAAATAGTTTGAAAAATTATATTAAGATTCTCGAAGTTTCTTTAAACATTAAGGTGATGTTTAACCATATATATAATTTTAAGGTATTTAAATATATGTTTTTATTTTTAAGTTTAAAGTAAAGTTGTCATATTTTATTTGGCAAAAAATTGGTTGGCATGAGACTTGGTAAAGATTTCATAAAGTGAAAGAATTTAAATTTAATTTTTGTATAGTTGTTGATCAAAAATTGGTCATCTCTATTTTCTCGCTCATGGAATAATAATAAAAATTGATATCAGAAGAAGAAAATGTTTGAACGGTTGTAAGTTCATTGTGTCACCCTCAGTCTTAATTTTGTCACGCATTTCGCAGATTCAAAATCCGAGTCTGTATGCTCAAGATATCCAGGTTTTAGTCAAACTGGCAAAAAACGCTTCTTCCATGTGGAATCATGACCATTTTTTTGGAATCACATTCAATTCTTTGAACCATGCCATGTTCGAGTTCTTAGAACCATGTTCATAGTATTGGAACTTCTAGCCATGCTTTTTCTAGAACTTCTCTCATATTTCCATTCCTCCACATCTCTACTCTTCCTTAGATTATTTTTTTATTTTTCTTACACAATTCTTCCTCTCCTATTTTTTCACACTTGGTTCATTTTCGAAAATTTCTTCTCCTATCCTCTCCTATCTTACAACTCCTCTATACTTAGTTTTATTTCAAACTCTTTTCCTCACACCACTCATCTCTTATTTCATACTCTACACTTAGAACTTGTATACTTCACTCAACACCCCTCCCTCCATACTTCACCTCACCCTTTCCTCCCTTATTCAATACTTAGATTTCTTTTATGTTTTTTGAGTTCATAACATGGCGGGATCAATCCCTATACACCTTCTTCACTCCCCAACCTGCGAACCCGACAACCCTCCATACTCATATCCCCCCCTTACTCCATACTTAACTTATTTTTCACTCATTGATCGGACTTAGCTTACCCCCTCACCTCACTCACCTCCCCAACCCGCGAACCTGACTCTGCTACCTACATATCCCCCCCACATCATCCTACCCTACCCCCTCACATATGACACCCTCAATTCTCCCCCCTTCTTTCTACCTCACCACACTTCACATTCACTTATCCCCTTAACTATTTTCCATAAGTCTATTATTTTAAACCATTAACCAATGAGAATGCTCCACATGGAAGCCAACTACATATTCCCCCTACATCATAGTACCTCACCCCTTCACTTCTGACACCCTCAATTCGTCCCCCTTCTCTCCACCTTACCACACTTCTCGTCCACTTATCCCCTTAACCATTTACCCTAAGTCTATTATTTTAAACCATTAACCAATGAGAATGCTCCACATGGAAACCAATTACTTATGAGACATGGCAACCCACAATTGATGACACATGGAAGACCACTATTGGTGACACATAGCAAATCAAACAATATTACCGACTTAACGAGAACTTTGTCGAGTTCTCATTTTTTCAAGGGTCACATTTTTTACATCGTTTTTAAAAATGGTGCTACCGATAGCACCCTCCTCCCTTTTTAGTTGGTATTTTGATATATTAAATTTTCTGATCCATAATATTTCCACAATACTTTTTTTAAATGCTTATTTTTAATCTATTTTCAATTTTTTTTATTTTTTTTTTCAATGGTGTTTTTAGTCATTTTTCCATACTTCTTTCAATCTTAAAAATATGTTTTATCATTTACTTTTATTTTCAATAATGTAATTAATTTCCCTTTAAAAGAGGGGGGTTGTGTTTTAATTTTTTGAAAGTGAGAATAAAATTTTTGCCTTTGACACCAATTTATATGTGAGCTTCATTATCTTATATTTTCAACGATATAAATTTTATCCAAATTCGAGTCCCGGATCTCAAGATATGACCTCATGAAGTTAAATTGTCAAGTAAACTCATAAAAAAACAAGTTGATTGTTCCTTTAATTTATGGGGAAAATGTAGCCATTTTCAATCCTTGAAACTTGTACCAGCATCTTATTCATCGAAATAACTTTCCAAAAATATACAATTTGCATGATTTCATCACTCGGAGCTCAAGTTATGGCCTCTGCAAGATTGTGACTCAGCCATCATTGATCAAGTTCATGGGAAAATGTGGGACCTTGATCTCAAATTCGTTTTTTCTCCATTGTAAATTCGACTTTTTTGGTCATAAAAGTTATCCTACATGCATGGGAGTATGTGAGTTTTTATTACATATAATTCTAAGTGTTATGGACACTTAGTAAGAAACTTGAAAAGAGAATAAGAATATGGAGCTTAAGAGGGTTCAACCTCCCCTTAGAAAATTGATTAAATAATAATATTTTGACCAAATTTATACTCCACCCACGCCCAATCAACACTGATGAGTCAACAATTCAAACATTTCCATGTGTCATTATGTGGTTGGTCAATTATCTTCGAATAAGAATTTGCCATGTGTCACAAGTTGTATGCTTCCATGTGTATGGAGAGTAAGAGAGAGGAGGAGGGATAATAGAGGAAAATGGTTAAGTGTGGAGATGTATGGAGATGGAAGGTGAGAGAAATGACTAAGTGGGGAGAGTATTTAGTAAAAAAAATTTAAATGAAGAAAAAAAATTAAAATGAAGAGGAAAGGTGCATCATACTTAGACAAATTCGTCTTGCCACTTTTCAAAGTTCCTTTTGTAATCTCTCAGTTGGAATTCCGAACAAAATTATGAATATTTTAGGCATATGGAGTCATATTTTTATTCCAAAAAATGTGTGATGAAGTTGATATTAAAGGCTATGTAATGAAATTATAGTTGTTCAAAAATATTCTTCTTCTGATGTCAATTTTTTTTATTATATGAGGAACGGGGAAATATAGATGACCAATTTCGGTCAACAACTGGATCCAACTCCGAGATAGTGACCCCCTATGGGTAATTGAGAACCCGGAATATGAAAACCAACTGCCTTCTCCATTGGGCTATAGATTCATCTTCAAAATAATTTCTTGCAATTTTTATCCTTTTGTGGAGTTATCTTCAAATATTATTTTCTTATAACGATTGCTTTATTGTGCAAAACTTGAAAGAAGCAAACTATATACATACAAGATCTACCTATCCTAATTTACTTGAAGGAAAGAAACACTTTCAAGCATAGGCAGATTTCCAATGGAGAAATTCAAGCATTGATCTAATTTGTGGAATGAACTCCATAACTATGGAACATATTGAAACTCGTACCAATGAGTCAGGGGCACTCTCAATGTGTACTGGAGAAAAATTTAACCAGGTGCACTCAAAATCTGATTGCATTCAAGGATGATTTTAAGCATGGAAATTTATTTTAAAATGTAGAAACCTTGGCGAATCTTACTAATCCTTCATATTCCGACTATAAATGTTTGGCGATATTTTTATAAAATTATTCAAATTTCTAAGGATTTTATATAGTTTGTATAAAATTTTGCTGATTTTTAGGGTAAAATAATTTTATCCGATAGAATTTGGGCGAATCATTTTTAGAATAGCAAATATTTTTTTGGCAAAAACCATGGAAAATTAACCCATGAGCGAAATTTAGCCCCTAAAATCATCCATGTTTGCATTGTTTCACCAACAATGCTTTGGAACCGTGATTCAATGAAATCAATTCTTGGATTCTCAAGAATACTGTTGTCTTTGATTAGATGAGGAGTTTCCAATCTTAGAATATATTCACCTTTCTCCTTATCTCCAATCACTTCTGAGGTTCTAGATTCATCAACAATGTCTTGAAAAGACTCTTCCTTCATCTAATGGAAATATTTCTCATCATTCTTCTCAAGATTCATTTCTTCCACCAATTGTTCTTGTTGCGGATGTCTTTGTGACTTTTCACCATTTGTTACAACATTTTCCACATCAATATGTTGACTGAAATTTTCTTGTACATTTGGTGGAGGCTCCTCATTTTCATTTTCAATCTTGCTACTTGAAAGATCTTCATATGGAATGTACGAAAGGCTGAAATTTTGCTTCTTGCAAATGAGAATTTTCATCTTCATTTCCAGCAATATGACTTGACTCATAAAAGTCATCCAATCTTTGAGTAGATTCTTCTGCAAAATTAGTCACTTCATTATCTTGCCTCCATATAGGAGACTGTGGGGGGGAGGGGTGCGAGGACTTTTCAACAAATAAATATTTTAATATGTCCCAACTGGTAATGGTACCAGGTGGCAGTGAATGGGACCATTCAAGAGCATTCCCACGCATAGTTTTTAAAAATATTTGGCATGTAATATTGTCTTGAGTAAGATTAAAAATTTGACATGCACGTTGTTCTACATCTTCCAAAGTATTTCCAAAGAATATAGAAATTTTTTCCATATGAATATTAGGCATTTGAAAATTTTCTTCTAGCAAATTTCAAGGGCCTCTATGTAATCGCCTTCTTCTTTGGGCACTTGTTTCTTTTACTACATCTCTTGAAACCATTGATGGGCTTGGTGAATAAGGTAAAGGAGCATCATGATATGAATGAAACTTTTCAGATGAGTCATAATATACATCTTCTTGGAATTTTTTAGTCTTTCCCATGGAGTTGCCAGGAAGTTCAACTATGGAACTTAAGAGGGTTCAACCCCCCCCCCCTTAGAAAATTGATTAAATAATAATATTTTGACCAAAATTATACTCCACCCGTGCCCAGTTAGCACTGATGAGTCAACCATTCGAACGTCACCATGTGTCATTATGTGGTTGGTCAATTATCTGCCAATAAGAATATGATGTGTGTCACAAGTTGTATGTTGCCACGTATCTCTTGGATATATGTCCAGAAAACTTAGGACAAGAAAATAATAAAATAAAGGAATTCATGGGGTTACATGAAATATGGAAAAGGAAAATAAAAGAAAATGAGAATATGAATTTGAACGTGGAAATGGATAAGTATGGAATATGTGGTATAGAGAGTAGGGTGTAAGAAAGAAAAATGGTTAAGTATGGAGAGGAGAGTAAGGAAGTGAGAAAAGAGAAAAATGATTAAGTATGATAAGGTAAGTGAAAGGAATATGAGACAAAGTATCAGAAAAATGACTAAGGGAACATGAGAGTAATGAGAAAAATGGTTAAGTATAAAGAATAGAGTAAGAAGAGTAGTGAGGAAGGAGAGCAGAGTGGAAGAGGGAAAAATGGTTGAGTATGGAATGAAAGTTTGAGAGTAAAGTGGAAGAGAGTAGAGTCAAAGAGAGAAAAATGGTTAAGTATGGAAATGAGAGTAAGAGAGAGGAGAAGGGATAAGAGAGGAAAGTGGTTAAGTGTGGAGATGGAAGGTGAGATAAATGACTAAGTAAGGAGAGTACTTAGTCAAAATTTTGAAAATGAAGAGGAAAGGTGCACCATACTTATAAAAATTCTTCTTGCCACTTTTCAAAGTTCTTTTTGTAATGTCTCTCTTGGAATTATGAACAAAATTATGAATATCTTAGGAATACGGAGTCATATTTTGAATCTAAAAAATGTGTGACGAAGCTGAGTGAGACTCAAGGCTACATAATGAACTTATAATTGTTCAAAAATCGTCTTCTTATGATGTCAATTTTTTTATTATACCAGGAATGGGAAAATATAGATGACCAATTTTGTTCAATAACTGGCTCCAACTGCAGGACAGTGACCCCATGTGGGTAACTGAGAACCCAGAATACGAAAACCAATTGTTGTCTCCATTGAGCTATGGAGTCATCTTCAAAATAACTTCTTGCAATTTTTCTTCTTTCGTGGACTTATCTTCAAAGATTATTTCTATATAATGATTGTTTTATTGTGCAAAACTTGAACTGAAGAAGCAAACTATATACATACAAGATCTACCTAAACTACCTTACTTGAAGGAAATAAACACTTTAAGAAATAGGTAGATTTCCAGTGGAATTATTCAAGCATTGATCTAATTTGTGGAATGAACTCCATAACTGTGGAACATATTTAAATTTGTACCAATGAGTCAGGGGCACTCTCAATGTGTACTGGAGAAAATTTTAACGAGGTGCACTAGAAATATGATTGCATTGTTTCACCAACAATGCTTTGGAACCATGATTCAATGAAATCAATTCTTGGTTTCTCAATAATACTATTGTCTTTGACTGGATGAGAAGTTTCCAATCTTAGAACACATTCATCTTTCTTCTTATCTCCAATCACTTCCAAGGTTCTTGATTCATCAAAAATGTCTTGAAAAGACTCTTTCTTCATGTAATGGTAATCTTGCTCACAATTCTTCTCAAGATACATTTCTTCTAACAATTGTTCTTGTTGCAGATGTTTTTGTGGATTTTCACCATTTGTTACAACATTTTCCACATCAGTATGTTGATTGAAGTTTTCTTGTACATTTGGTGGAGGCTCCTCATTTTCATTTTCAATCTTGCTACTTGAAATATCTTCATATGGAATGTATGAGAGGCTGAAATTTTCTTCTTGCCAATTAGAATTTTCATCTTCATTTTCAGCAATATGACTTGACTCAGAAAATTCATCCAATCTTTGATTAGATTCTTCTTCAAAATTAGTCACTTATTTATCTTGCTCCCATATGGGAGAAGGTGGGTAGGAAAACGTTTCAACAAATAAATCTTCTAATATGTCCCAACTGGTAATGGTACCAGGTGGCAGTGACTGGGAACTTTCAAGAGCATTTCCATGTAGAGTTTGTAAAAATGTTTGGCATGTAATATTGTCTTAGGTAAGATTCAAAAATTGTCATGCACAATTGACTCTATACAAATGTTGTTCTGCATCTTCCAAAGTATTTCCAAAGAATATAGAAATTTTTTCCATAGGAATATTAGGCATCTGAAACTTTTATCTTGGAAGACTTAAAGGGCCTCTATGTGGTCACCTTCTTATTTGGGAACTTATTTCTTTTACAACATCTCTTCAAACCATTGATGAGCTTGGTGAAGAAGGTAAAGGAGCATCATGATATGAAAGAAACTCGTCAGATTATTCATAATATACATCTTCTTGGAATTTTTGAGTCTTTCCAATGGAGTTGCCAGGAAGTTCATTCTTCTGAATATTTTGTGCTTCTTGGCTCTTTTTGAGGTCATCCAAATATTTTTGAATATTTTTTTATAAACCCCGTGCATTTAGGACAAACAATAATTTTCTTGAATATTCTTTTCAAAACCTTAAACCATGGAGACTCTAGTTCCTCAATTGACCTGAAGCAGGGCCTCAAATATATTAAAAATAAATGGCTCCCCAGTATGGTTGCCAAAAATGTTGATGCTTGAATCTATTAGGAACAAAACGACAACCTCACGAGGATATGAATCCCACTGCATTTTTATAGTGGTGGTACTCCTCTTTGGCTAAAATATATATCTTGAATATCTTGGATTAGGAGAATGCTTAGACAACAAACCCTAGATATTTATTGTTTGAATTTATTCAATGAAATGGTTCTTCAATAACCTTATATGATTTTTATATGCAACAAGAAGTGCTTTTAGTAAAAATATTGAAGGAGGGCTTCAACATCAAGATTTATTTGTGATCAACATCAAATACACAATTTTCTTAATCACATAAAAATGCATCCATATCTTCTTCATGAGAAATAGGAGAGAATAATTTGATCATTTCAAATAATTTTAAAAGAGTATTACTTTTAAGATAAAAAGATATTTTGATAGATCAATTTCAAATATCTCATACTTAAGACCCAAGTTACAAGATACAATTGAAATAAACTCACGCTCAGTTAGCATTGATGAGTCGACCATTAGAACGTCGCCATGTGTCATTATGTGGTTGTTCAATTATCTACCAATAATAATATGCCATGTGTCACAAGTTGTAGTTGCCACGTGTCTCTTGGATATATGTCCAGAAAACTTAGGACCCGAGAAATAATATTAAAATAATTTGGGAAATTCATGGGATTACGTGAAATATGGAAAAGGGAAATAAAACAAAATGAGAATATGAATCTGAATGTGGAAATGGCTAAGTATGGAATATGTGGTATAGAGAGTAGAGGGTAAGAAAGAAAAATGGTTAAGTGTGGAAAAGAGATAAAAGAGAAAAATGGTTAAGTATGAGAAGAGAAGTGAAAGGAATATGAGACTAAGTATGAGATAAATAACTAAGGGAACATGAGAGTAATGAGAAAAATGGTTAAGTATATAGAGTAGAGTAAAAAGAGTAGTGAGGAAGGAGAGTAGAGTAAGAAGAGTAGTGAGGAAGGAGAGTAGAGTGGAAGAGGTAAAAATGGTTGAGTATGGAATGAAAGTATGAGAGTAGAGTGAAAGAGGGAAAAATGGTTAAGTATGGAAATGAGAGTAAGAGAGAGGATAAGGGATAATAGAAGAAAATGGTTAAGTGTGGAGATGGATGGAGATGGAAGGTGAGAGAAATGACTAAGTGCGGAGAGTACTTAGTCAAAAATTCAAAAATGAAGAGGAAAGGTGCACCATACTTAGAAAAATCATTATTTCATGTTTTGAAAGTTCTTTTTGTAATCTCTTTGTTGGAATTATGAACAAAATTATGAATATCTTTAGCATACAGAGTCATATTTTGATTCCAAAAAATTTGTGACGAAGCTGAGACTGAAGGCTATGTAATGAACTTATAATTGTTCAAAAATATTCTTCTTCTAATGTAATTTTTTTTAATTATACCAGGAATGAGAAAATATAGATGACCAATTTTGGTCAACAACTGGCTCCAACTCCGGGACAGTGACCCCCTGTGGGTAACTCAGAACCTAGAATATGAAAACCAACTACCGTCTCCATTGGGCTATGGAGTCATCTTCAAAATAATTTCTTGCAAATTTTCTTCTTTCATGGAGTTATATTCAAAGATTACTTTCATATAATGATTGCTTTATTGTGTAAAACTTGAGCACAAGAAGAAAACTATATACATACAATATCAACCTACCCTACCTTACTTGAAGGAAAGAGACACTTTCAGGTATAGGTAGATTTACAATGTATCCATTCAAGCTTTGATTTGATTTGTGGAATGAACTCCATAATTGTGGAACATATTGAAACTTGTACCAATGAGTCAGAGGCACTTTCAATGTGTATTGGAGAAAAATTTAACTAGGTGCACTCAAAATTTGATTACATTGTTGCACCAACAATGCTTTGGAACCATGATTCAATGAAATCAATTTTTGGCTACTCAAGAATATTGTTGTCTTTCATTGGATGAGGAGTTTCCAATCTTAGAATACATTCATCTTTCTCCTTATCTCCAATCACTTCCAAGGTTATTGATTCATCAACAATGTATTGAAAAGACTATTCCTTCGTGTAATGACAATCTTGCTCATCATTCTTCTCAAGATTCATTTCTTCCACCAATTGTTCTTGTTGTGGATGTCTTTGTGTCTTTTCACCATTTGTTACAACATTTTCCACATCAATATGTTGGCTGAAATTTTCTTGTACATTTGGTGGAGGCTCCTCATTTTCATTTTCAATCTTGCTACTTGAAATATCTTCATATGGAATGTATGAGAGGCTGAAATTTTCTTCTTGCAAATCAGAATTTTCATCTTCATTTTCAGAAATATGACTTGACTCAGAAAATTCATCCAATCTTTGAATAAATTCTTCTTCAAAATTAGTCACTTTGTTATCTTGCGTCCATATGGGAGAGGGTGGGTGGGTAAAATTTTCAACAAATAAATCTTCTAATATGTCTCAACTGGTAATGGTACCAAGTGGCAGTTAATGGGACCATTCAAGAGCATTCCCATGCAGAGTTTGTAAAAATATTTGGCATATAATATTGTCTTCAGTAATATTAAAAATTTGACATGGACAATTGAATCTATACAAATGTTGTTTTTCATATTCCAAAGTATTTCCAAAGAATATAGAAATTTTTTCCATAGGAATATTAGGCATCTGAAAATTTTCTTCTAACAGATTTAAAGGGCCTCTATGTAGTCTTCTTCTTCTTTCGGCACTTGTTTCTTTTACTACATATCTTGAAACCATTGATGGGCTTGGTGAAGAAGGTAAAGGAGCATCATGATATGAAAGAAACTCTTCAAATGAGTCATAATATACATCTTCTTACAATTTTTTAGTCTTTCCAATGGAATTGCAGGAAGTTCATTCTTTCGAATCTTTTGTGCTTCATGGCTCTTTTTGAGGTCATCCAAATATTTGTGAATAATCTTTTTATAGACCTCGTGCATTTAGGACAAACAACAATTTTCTTGAATCTTCTTTACAAAACCTTAAAACATGGAGACTCTGGTTCCTCAATTGATCTGAAGCAGGGCCTTGAATATCTTCAAAATAAATGGATCCCCAATATGGTCGCCAAAAATGTCAACGTTTGAATCAGTTAGGACCGAAACGACAACCTCATGAAAATATGAATCCCCCTGCATTTTTATAGAGGTGGTACTCCTCTTTGGCTGAAAGATATATCTTGAATATCTTTGATTAGAAGAATTCTTAGACAACAAACATTGGTTATTTATTGCTTGAATTTATTCAATAAAATGGTTCTTCAATAACCCGATCCAATGTTTATATGCAACAAGAAGTATTTTTAATAAAAAGATTGAAGGATGGATTCAACATCATGATTTCTTTGCGATCAACATCAAATATACAATCTTCTTAATCACATACAAATGCATCCATATCTTCTTCACAAGAAATAGAAGAGAATAATTTGATCATCTCAAAGAATTTTTAAAGAGTATCACTTTTAAGATCTAAAGAGAATTTGATAGGTCAATTTCAAATATCTCATACTTGAGAGTCAAAGTTACAAGATAAAATTAAAATAAACCCCAAAGTAATTCTTTGTGGAGTTTTTATTCATGAAATATGTTGTTCATTACAAAATATTTGACAGTAATATACATGGTTGTAAATACTCCATGATCATATAAGACAAGACTTTTAAAGAATACAAGAACAACACTCAAGAACTTAGTTTTGTGCCCAATTCAAAGATTCAAGCATAAAGCTATGAGAAATGGTGTAGAAGAAGAAAAATAGTGGAGAAGATGGAGATTTCTCTTTGTTGATCAGAAACTTTGTTACATTTAATGGTTTTAATTTGTGTTTATGATCTTCTTCCCCCTCCCTTTTGAATAATGGAACCCTTGATGAAGTCTTTCTTCTCTTTAAAAATCAAATTTTTTAACTACTTGAATAATTAGGGTTTTTTCTTTCTTGAATTTCTCGTACAATTATTTTCTTGAAAAAATAACTTTAATTAATGCCTCATTTAAGGTTTTTTAATGATTTCACATCATTAACATTCGAATATTTCAAATGGGTCCTTTTCCTTTTTTTAATAAAAGTTTTTAAATAAACTTTTATTTTCAAAAATTTAATTAATTTCGCTTTAAAAGAGGGGGGGCGTTTTTTTAATTTTATGGAAGTGATAATCAATTTTTAGCATTTGAAACCAATTCATATGTTATCTTCCCTGACTTATATTTCCAACAATATAAATTTATCCAAATCCGACTTTCGGATCTCAAGATATGACCTCGTGAAGTTAAGTTGTCAAGTAAACTCATCAAAAAATAAGTTGATTGTTATTTTAATTTTTGGGAAAAATGTATCTATTTTCAATCCTTGAAACCTATACCAACATCTTCTTCATCTAAATAAATTTCCAACAGTATAAAACTTGTGTGATTTCCTCGCCCAAAGCTCAAGTTATGGCCTTTGCAAGATCGTGACTCAACCATTGTCAATCAAGTTCATGGGAAAATGTGGGCCCTTGATCTCAAATTTGTTTTTTCTCCTTTGTAAATTCAACTTTTTTGGTCATAAAATTTATCCCACATGCATGGGATTATGGGAGTTTTTATTACATATAATGCTAAGTGTAATGGAAACTTAGTAAGAAACTTGAAAAGAGAAGAAGAATGTGGAGCTTAAGAGGGTTCGACCTCCCCTTAAAAAATTGATTAAATAATAATATTTTGACCAAAATTATACTCCACCCATGCCCAATCAACACTTATGAGTCAACCATTCAAATGTCGCCATGTGTCATTATGTGGTTGGTCAATTATATTCCAATAAGAATCTGCCATGTGTGACAAGTTGTATGGAATGAAATGGCTAAGTGTTGAATATGTGGTATAGAGAGTAGAGGGTAAGAAATAAAAATGGTTAAGTATGGAGAGAAGAGTAAGGAAGAGAGAAAAAATAAAAATAGTTAATTATGAGAAGAGAAGTGAAAGGAATATGAGACCAAGTATGAGAGAAATGACTTAGGGAACATGAGAGTAATGAAAAAATGGTTAAGTATATAGAGTAGAGTAAGAATAGTAGTGAGGAAGGAGAGTAGAGTGGAAGAGGGGAAAATGGTTGAGTATGGAATGAAAGTATGAGAATAGAGTGGAAGAGAGTAGAGTGAAAGAGGGAAAAATGGTTATGGAAAGGAGAGTAAGAGAGAGGAGAAGGGATAAGAGAGGAAAATGGTTAAGTGTGGAGATGGATGGAGATGGAAGGTGAGAGAAATGACTAAGTGAGGAGAGTACTTGGTCAAAAATTCGAAAATGAAGAGGAAATATGCACCATACTTAGAAAAATTATTCTTGCCACTTTTCAAAGTTCTTTTTGTAATCTCTGTGTTGGAATTCTGAACAAAATTATGAATATCTTAGGCATACAAAGTCAGATTTTGATTTCAAAAAATGCATGATGAAGCTGAGACTAAAGGCTACGTAATTAACTTATAACTGTTCAAAAATATTCTTCTTCTAATGTCAATTTTTTTTATTATACTAGGAACGAGAAAATATAAATGACCAATTTTGGTCAACACGCAGTTCCAATATAAGTGATTTCCCTCACATCCCCAACATGGTACAGAATGTTTCTTTGGCCTTTTCCCAAATGAACATGTTTTCTTGTGCTCATTTTTTGCTGGCTTTCCTTGTTGATTTTATTGTGATTTTTTCTTGAAAAAGGGTGGCTTAAAACCTTTCTTCCTTTGCTCTTTCTTACCCTTCATCTTGTCATTCCAGTATTTTTGGAAGACTGACCTCCCTCCACTTTGATCATAGAGATACTTTGTTCTCCTTATGGTATCTTCCAAAGTTCTAGGGTTATCATATTGTATCTTGTCACTGTAGAAAGAGGATAACCCACTTAGAAACATTTGAATTTTTACCTTCTCATCCTTTATGAAGTCCACATACTTCGGCAACTCAAAGAACCTCTTCTCATACTCATCCATTTTCATGCTTCCCAACTTGAGTTCAAAGAACTCTTTCATATTTATTTCATAGTGATGCTCAGACAAATATTTCTCTTATAATTTTCCTTTGAACTGCCTCCATGAGACCTTCCTCTCATCAAGGTGTTTTGCTTTCTTAATTTGATCCCACCACATGGTTTCCTTTCGTTGCAATTCTTGTTTCTACCTTGGAGGGATAATCATGCAGCTGGAAATATTTATTCATTTCTAACATCTAGGGCTCAGCGTCTTCTCCCTTCCTATACTCACAATTGAATGTTGGTGGATTGATTTTCCGGATCCACTTTGCAAGATATCCCCATCAGGCCTTCTCCTTTGTCTCATCATAGAGACACACTTGAGTTGCTTCCTGGCCCCGAAATTGCATGAGCTCTCCTAGTGGATTGATTTCTAGAATGATGGCACCTACTCATGCTTCTTGATTGACATTCATTCCCATGCTCATCCCTTCTACTATGGGATCTAGATGATGTCACTTGTCTAGCACTAGTTGCTTGCTTTGTGCCAGAGTCTTTATATGCTTTCTTTTGCAAGATGTTCATACTCTAAAGTATCTCTTCCCAAGCCTTCATAATCTTATCATTATCTACCCTATAACTCTGCACTTCTCTCTACAAGCTTCTCATAGTTATAGGCTCCTGCCTCTCTCTTCTTCCATTAGATTATGTCTCAACATTTCCCATGCTGACATGTAGCCCTCTGAATTCCTCTCCATGAATGTAGGACCCTTTTCCATCTTCCATGGTTGTAGCTATCATATAGGAACCAATATTCCTTCGTGTACTTCTAAATTCTACAAAAACAATTGCATGCAAATAAATTTCTATTAGACAAAAATATATACATACACCGTTATGGAAAAGAATACATAAGTTCTCCTGCTCTTTAATGCCACTAGTCATATTCTTTTGTGTTTATTGTAACTTAAATTGCACAGACCAATTTTCTAGGTTGATAGATGGATTCTCCTCTCCAAGATATTTACAATGACTGCTTTCTTTCTCAATTCTGATTTATGAGCAAAAAGTTATGGCCATGTGAATATTGCTAATTTGCCCATTTTTATGCATTTTTCATTCCAGTGCAAATAATCCCAGACACCAACTTCTGCCACTTGTAGAAGTAAATATGTCAAGAACCAGAGAAACTTTTGTATGAGACATAAATAATGATTTTGACAAGGAAATCATAAAAACTCTTAGATTGTCATTCTGATGCTCTAGCCATAAACTACAACAATATGGAAATGACAACTTTATCCGTTTTCACTCCTTTTCCCAGACTTGAATTTTTAGCCAAACATGATATCTCTCAAACTGTGCACTTCTGGAAAAAAATCACTATACCAAATTTGTCTAGCTTTATGAGTATGCAAAAATTAAAAAATCAATTTTTCTATATTTTCAATTTGGGGACCCTTTTCCTCCTCTGAAAATCCCCAAAAATTGGCCCGAAATAGTGGATGTTTCCCTATTTCTGCATCCCCATTCCAAATCCCTTTGGATTTATTCAATTCATTCATGGGTTATTCCCATGCCTACTTTCTAGACTCCCTCCAAGAATTTCATCTTAATCTGCATCTCTGCCAATGATCTGGACCCAGATATTTGAAAACTAATAATTTGCAATTTATGGTAGATCCAAGCAGAAATAGGCAGTGTCCCTCTCTGGCACTTTCATATATCTCCTTACCACGGAAAAAAACCCAAAACTTTAATCTCAATGTGAATTAATCTTCTCTAGTTATGACCAAAAAAAGATTTTGTCTCCAGACTTAGTTTCTTTTAAGACACAAACATTATGCCTACGTGGCATCCTTGCTGACATGGTTGTTGATGTGGCATTTTGGGTCCACATGGCACCCTGAGGTGATTCCATATCACCCTCCTGGCCCGCTTGGTCTGCCTCGTCGGCCTTCTTTCTATTCTTTCTCCTCTTTCTCTTACGTTGGCCTTATACATTAATAAAATATTAATATTTTATGGGCCCCACAAGTTGAGTTGACACATCTATGACCCCAGATGGGACAAGGGTCCCTCCCTATCTAAAAAACCTCCGCGTGGTTCCCCTTCATTGGTCACGGGGATGGGCGGGTCCCATCCCACACCTTTACCTTAGCATGCACGAACTTTCACGTCTCCCATATCCAACAACCAAGATTGGACGAGATCAACGACAGAGAGGCCATGTCACATCCCAAAAGTGCCCAAATTTTAACAAACCCCTTGGGTCACGAAATTTCAAATTGCATTCCTCATGGCACGATCTCTATGGTGTCACATGGTACAAGGCCTCAGACCAAAACCGCCTCGCTACCCATGCGATAGTGGTTTATGGTATTGGCTATACCACCCTCTCATGTGGCTCCCATGTCACTTGCCACCATGCCACCCACTTCCACCGTGGACCTACCATCCTAGAAGTCCACACCAACTTTTCCATGTCACCGCCACATCATTGCAACGTGGCCTCCACATCATGTTGATGTCATGTATGGAAAAATACCAATTTGTTTTCCAAATTTCGATTTTTTCAAGAATTGCATAATTTTGAAATTTTTACCAGGGCTGCCATGGAACCCGAAATTAATCTTGCTAATGGCCAATTTATGACTAGTGCATATCGACTCGACTTCTGCACCCAAACTTTGACACTCTTATGTCGAATTTCTCAACCAATTTCTCCCAATTCTTTATGGCTACACTATAATTTCCAGAATTGTACCAATTATAGGCCCAACACATGCATATTTAGAAATTAAATTGGGAAATTTAACTCCTAAACTTGAATTCACTAAAATTACGGACAATCTCCTCACTCTTTTTCTTAGAAAAATATGACATCCACATTGTAAACATTCTCTAAGATTTATCTCTGCAATTTTTAGCTTATGTGTGATAAGTCTAGCCCATACAGACTCAATGTTTGAACTCGTAGCTTTGATACCATTCTATAACGTCCCCCCAGCTTAACCAAGGGACATTACTCATGGAAAACACACATAAATTCAAAATTGTATTCTGCTAATTAATTCTTGTAGCTTACCAGCTATGAATTAAACACATATTAAACTAGATTCCAATACTCATAATTAAAATGCATCTACAAAATTCCAAATGAACACTAATGCAGCTAATAAACTTCTTCACAACAACAATTAAACCATTTACATACACAGAGTTAAGCATAGCATTTAAACTCATGAAACAACTCAAAAAAAGAGCTAAACACTTATCTTTTTAAAACGCTTGTGCAACCATATGCTTGGAAAGGATGTTCCACCCAACCATAAACTTGATGTTCCAAATCTCAACAGAAATTCACCCCTGAGCTAGGGCTAGGAATCCAAAAGAGAAGGGTGTCTCTTACAATCCACTCATGGTTCTAAATCCACAACCCACTGGTATTCTCCTACAACTATTCTGAATTTCCTCCATCTCTCTTCCTCTTGACCTACCCAACCCAAGGAATGTACCCCTTCACTACTCTAAGTCCATCGGGCATCCCATTCATTTATCAGAGTCTCTCTGGAACATGTAACTGAGAATATCTATGTTGGAAACTCAAGGGAACTCACCACTAGGAAAAACTATTGTTTTTCTTCATATGAGATATAATTGATATATTCGATATATTATTACAATGATGAGAGTTCCATATATAGAGAACATATGGTGACCATCCATGAAAGTATGTGTCTGATGGATAATCAATAAATATTTATTATTATCATTTTCTTATTATATATATTATTCAATAATCAATAATTATATTATTAATTATTAATCTAAGAGAATGTCTTCCCGATGTTGTCCAAACATCAACACTCCCTCTCAACTAGGGAGACATTTTGCATCATGCCAAGCTTGTCTCTAAAGTATACAAACTTCACCCTAGACTCGTGAAACTTGTTTATCAGTCTTGGTAGATGTCTCTCTCCCACCTGAACTAAGGGGAAACTCCTTCTGCGGCTCTCCCTTTGAGCTAGTTAAGTCTCTCTGATATCAGACTCACTCTGGGTCTACATGTGATAGCATCTAGAATCTTGAGTCTTTATCATTCCTTATCAAATCACCATGACTAGGACAAAGCCCACACTAGGATTGTTCACCACAAGTACACACCTATGAGTGAATGTCAGCCTGATGCTAACTGACACGTGGAAATCACCTCAAGCACCTCAAGTCCATATTATTCCTTGTCATGATCAAGGAAGGACTATGCCTGGGCCCATTTACCATAAGTACACCTTTATGATAAATGTATCCTATCTCCCTTGGTATGCAATTCAATCTAGGAGAAGGTCTGCCCGATGATGAAACATCAACACTCCCTCTTAGCTAGGGAGGTATATTTCCATAGTAGTACACAAGTACTATCCAGAGACACACAATCTCCGCTAGTGGTACTCAACCACTGTAGTAGCAAAAGGTTTGTTACACATGGCACTCCCATGTTGACTTCTAGAGGATACTCCCTCTAGAAACACTAGGTTCAACTCCCCATAGTGTGTGATTTCAAGGTCAACTCCCTTGACATGTCCTCATGTGCTCTCCACAAGGGACATTGGGCTATAAGCCCAAACGTACTTATCCCTTCTTTGATAAGTTTCCTCATAGATCAACTCAAATCAGTTCACAGAGAAGTACGATATGGAGAATTTATGTCACACATGGAACTCCCATGTGGACTTTTTCTCTAATACCATGTTGTTGAATAAGAATCTCAATGATTTTCTGGTGTTTTCAAATTTCACGAAGAGCGACGGATATGGAACAATATATGTGTGGGTTCTTCCCACCACCTGAGGTGGGAGTTGGCTTATGAGCAGCCTTGGTAGCAAGCAACTTCCTGGTTATTTGATATTTTAGGAGTCATAACAACATTCTAAAGAACCACTCACAATGATCCAACCAACATGTAGGGAAGAACAGAGCATCATCTTTCCATCTGACAGTGATGGATACAAGATCATAAATATTCTACTTTTGAGAGAAACAACATTGTAGAAAAGAAAAAAACCCTTAATTCGTTAATGGATGTGGAGCAGAGCATCGCCTTGCTAATCTAGCAGTGATTGAGATGAGATTAGTGGCATCTTGATTCTTATTTCTTCAATTGTGTTTCATCAACCACTTGTATTACTCGAACTACACCTAACTGATATGTTTACAAGCCATGCACCTTAAGTTTACAGAATATCATAAGGGAAGCAATAAAAAAAATGATCTTTTTTTTAATGTTCATAATCCCCGCCTCATCCATCACCTCAACAAAGAATTGGACAAACACACACAAAAATTCATTATTTTCTCTACTCTAATAGGTTTCTATTTTCCTTCCATTTCCCTGGGCCCTCCTGTGAGGGATTCAATCCCAGTCTTGCTATGATACCATGTTGTTTTTCTTCATATGAGATATGATCGATATATTCGATATATTATTACAATGATGGGAGTTCCATATATAGAGAACATATGGTGACCATCCATGAAAGGATGTGTCCCTTGGATAATCAATAAATATTTATTATTATCATTTTCTTATTATATATATTATTCAATAATCAATAATTATATTATTAATTATTAATCTAAGAGAATGTATTCTCGATGTTGTCCAAACATTAACAAAAACAACAACAAACAATTGTTGTTCTAGTGCAACTCACCCAGGAGTTCACTCTTCAAGCCTGACAATCTGGCTCTTCAATATTCAACTCCATAATACTCCAAAAACACTCCAGCATGCTCCGTAATTCACCCAGCCTTCTTGTTCTGGCTCCAATGCTCTTTTTCCTTGTTCTCCCCCTTGTTGTTCATGCAAAAACTGAATGTGAAAAACTGTTTATTCTCCCCCATATGAATTTACTCTATTTTTCTAAGACAATTGACTTCACACTCTACCCAATGTTGATTGTATTGCATCCCCATGCTTATAATAACTATGGAAGTGACTTCTACACCCACCCCCTGATAGGTATTCAATGATTGGGCCCTCATACACTCAACTAGAAAATAGAAGGATGTTGTCCCAATGATAATAAAATTTAGAAATCTAGGTTGAATTAATACCCATAATTAATTTCCTCCTTGGACCCCTCTTAGACACTCCTAGACATTCCCTCTCTCTTGTGGATAAATCAGCCCCCATCTATGTCCATTATCCCAGCAGCTTGTATCACATTTTATTTATTAAAATCAGAAAATACAATTCGCATATTACCTCACTTGACCATAGCTATATTCATATTTACATTATGCATTAATTAAACTAGATATTATAGTGGGGATGTTACAATTATAAGTTTGCACTTAAATAAACAAACACTATTTATGGGTTTTGAGTTAAAAGAAAATATTGTTTGAATCCAAAAACTATATAGAGATTCCTAAACTTGGGTGGAATGGAACAATATTCGAAATATTTCAGGGTTTTGGTATGTTAAGTTAAAAAACAAACCAAGTAGGCACATATTTCTCTATAATGTTGAGATGACAACCATAACATAAATAATACCAATAAACACAATTATAGGTTTTCACTTAAATAAACAAACACCATTTGTAGAACAAATCAAACCGTATCCTCATCTATATCTCATTCATACCTAGCTATGGAATTTGATAGTCCATGGCATATGAGGGTAATATATCTTGGCCATCCCTTCTCACACTAACATCCCTGCAATTATCATCAACAAGTTACTAGTAGGGCTCCAAGGATACACACCAAGTTGTGGGCGTAACTGGCACCTATCAAGGATAAGATTTATCCTCACTAGCATTATGTCACCATGTAGTTGTTGTACATGTGTTGACATTAAATTGTCAACATTATTTTTTTAATTTTTGCACACCTTCTTTTTTTCATAAACTATATGTATCCTCGTTCTTATACAAGTAATCATCATTTCACTTTAGGGGGTTAGCTCAACTATTTGTTGTCAATGTTGTTGGGTATTTGGCTAGTTTGGTGCTAGTAGGTGTTGTTGACCCATATATGTGCTAAATATCTCACAAGTATTCCATTGTATATTTCCCACACTTAGAATATTTTTTGTTTTATCGTGGGTCTATAAGTCATTTTCATCCTTGTAAGGAGTTCCACCATCAAAGATTGTACAAATCCATGAAGTTGTAAGAGAAGCTCTCAAAACTTTTGGCAGTGAGATGGAAAGTGAAATTGTTATTCTCAAGGATAGGATTAAAGAATTGGAGATTTCCTTAATGCCTCCACCCATATTCGCAAGCCCAATTGCTACAATGCAGTCATGGAAAGCTCTTGATGGAACATTGGAGTCTAGTTCAAGGTTAAAAGAGACATCAAGCTTACATGTTGCAATCATGAGGTACACTGGTGAAAACATAAAGAAAATAATGTCTCTCATTCTTGAAGCATGGGAACTTGTGAATAATTTTGTTTCTTTGGGTTCCATAATTACAAATATGAGGCAATACCTT
>SNQJ01S0006402.1:100907-116769 GCA_010110895.2 Picea sitchensis
GTTGAGATGACAACCATAACATAAATAATACCAATAAACACAATTATAGGTTTTCACTTAAATAAACAAACACCATTTGTAGAACAAATCAAACCGTATCCTCATCTATATCTCATTCATACCTAGCTATGGAATTTGATAGTCCATGGCATATGAGGGTAATATATCTTGGCCATCCCTTCTCACACTAACATCCCTGCAATTATCATCAACAAGTTACTAGTAGGGCTCCAAGGATACACACCAAGTTGTGGGCGTAACTGGCACCTATCAAGGATAAGATTTATCCTCACTAGCATTATGTCACCATGTAGTTGTTGTACATGTGTTGACATTAAATTGTCAACATTATTTTTTTAATTTTTGCACACCTTCTTTTTTTCATAAACTATATGTATCCTCGTTCTTATACAAGTAATCATCATTTCACTTTAGGGGGTTAGCTCAACTATTTGTTGTCAATGTTGTTGGGTATTTGGCTAGTTTGGTGCTAGTAGGTGTTGTTGACCCATATATGTGCTAAATATCTCACAAGTATTCCATTGTATATTTCCCACACTTAGAATATTTTTTGTTTTATCGTGGGTCTATAAGTCATTTTCATCCTTGTAAGGAGTTCCACCATCAAAGATTGTACAAATCCATGAAGTTGTAAGAGAAGCTCTCAAAACTTTTGGCAGTGAGATGGAAAGTGAAATTGTTATTCTCAAGGATAGGATTAAAGAATTGGAGATTTCCTTAATGCCTCCACCCATATTCGCAAGCCCAATTGCTACAATGCAGTCATGGAAAGCTCTTGATGGAACATTGGAGTCTAGTTCAAGGTTAAAAGAGACATCAAGCTTACATGTTGCAATCATGAGGTACACTGGTGAAAACATAAAGAAAATAATGTCTCTCATTCTTGAAGCATGGGAACTTGTGAATAATTTTGTTTCTTTGGGTTCCATAATTACAAATATGAGGCAATACCTTTAGGAAGATCTAGAAAATGATGAGGAGTTCCATAAAGATGTTGTTACTACATTTTTTTTAAAGGTTTCGGGTATGAGTAAACTAAAAATAAAGGAAGAGGATTTACCATCCCCCACTCGTATAAAACAATTAAAAGCATGTTGGATTAAGAGGATAAAGACTTTGAAATAAATATTGCAATATTGTGACACTTTAAGTGTCAAAAAAGGGGAGTCATATTTAAAATTGATTGAGTTAGACTTGGTAGGAACCACATGAGAGGTTCACGACCCAAAATTACTATTAAATTCTATTTTTTTGAAAAAAGAGAAATTTGAAGAACACCTAAAGATATTGAAAGGTGTATCAACAAAAAGTTTTAATAGTTTGACTGAGCATACAAAGCAAGAAGTGGAAAGTTGGTTAGTGATTTATGTTAATAAAAATGAAGATATTGAAAATAATTTACACCAACTTTCAATTGATTTTAAAGAAATGGAAAATACATTATTTGATATAAGAGTAAGACCTGAGATAAAATGTTGCACCTATGATGGAATACATGGAAAATTGGTTAAAGTAATCTTTAATCGAAATAACGGAAGAAGATCAAGTAGATGCAGTTGGTACCGATCATGTAACTACAACAAAAGAGAATACAAAAGGAACTTTGACAAGCAAATAGAACAAAGAGAGAACACCCATCACAGTGAGTAGATTGACCACATCCTTCCTAACTTCTTTATTCATTTTCTCTTCTCTTTCATAAATCATCCTCATCCAGTTTTGTCTCGTCTTGTCATTCTCCAGAAGACGTAATTGATTTCTTGATCGCTTCTCTTTTCTTCTTTTCAAGTTCATCCCTTTTCCACTCTTTCATTTTATGGTCCACGAAAGTCCAATCCTAGTTCGTTTGACCAAATGCATTTTTATTTTTAGACTATTAAATATTATTATTATTATTGAAAATCTCAAAGAACTATTTTGGGGTTAAACTTTAATAATATCATGAACTTTGATTTTTTAGCATATGATATTTAAAGTTTGCCTATCATATTCTTTCCTATTTTGAATGAAAAAACACTTTTAGAGTTCTCTCAATTGTGGGCCTTTATTTTCCTTTCCCATGAATGTGATCAAAATTATGATCCTACGATGGATGTGAGAATCATATTATTTTTCTTGTAACTGTTATTTATTTCTATATAATATTTCTGCATATATTTTAATTTGTGAAGATTCCTAGTTGGCATCTTAGGAATTCATTTGTGGATGTATATTATTTTTCAATATGTAATATTTTACATTTCTATTGAGCAATAAATATTGGGGTTTTCTATTTAGTATTTTCCTATTTTATATTTTGGCCCTAAGATATTTAAGATTTATCTCTAAGAAAATATAGAGGAGTACCACCTCTATAAAAATACAGGGGGATATTATTCTCATGAGGTTTTTTTTTTGGACTATAACCGATCTAAACATCAATAGGTTCCCAATTCAAATCCCCCTTAATGAGGAACACTAGCCTATGCCAATGAGTTTACTAGGGATTCCATCCACAAATGTGAGAAAACATCCCTTGGACCTGTGGCGTTTTCCTTGGAAAAAATAATCACCACTTAAGAACATGAGTGGGCCTAATGATTAAGAACATGTGTTTCCTTCTTGGAATTCACAATTTTGAATTTGGAGGGGGATAGAGTATGTACACCTCTATAGACTAAGGGGTCAAATCACTACGCGGAGGGGGTCCCTTGTCCCACCCACAAGGGGGTAGTTTTCCCTTTTTTCATAAGCCTCGAGGTTTAGTTCAAGTGGTTTGACTTACCATGTTGAAGCCATATTGGCTAAAGAGGTCCACCTGGGTCCCTCAAGATTAAATATTTATGGTGTCTATTAGTAGAATTTACCCCCAGTCATTATTCATGGAATGTGCATACAAATATTAGACGTAGATATTGATATGCACTAAATGTGTTGGGACAAAGAACAAATTCAAACCCAATAAGATATAGAGATATAAAATCAATCTTGAACATTTATTCAGGAGCATATTTTGTTTTGGGCAATCCGCATCACCCAAAAATATTTCAAACATTTTACAAGTTAATTTAGGACCAAGAAGGATGGTTGCAACTCTACTCGGAAGCTCGTGATGTTACTCCTTATTAAAAATTGACAGTGATGCAACTCGTTACAACTCCTATGCTGCAACTCCATGCTACAGGATTGGTTTTGCAACTCATTGCAACACCGCGCTACAGGATTGGTGCTACAACTCGTTGCAACTCCTGTGCTATGACTCCATGCTACAGGATTTGTGTTGGAAACTTTATGATGCAACTCAACATGTTGATTCCAAACTTAGTCCACGTAGCTCATGAATCTTAAACGCCAAGTGGAAATCATTGGTGAGGGAAGAGGAAACAAAATCGAATTGGAAAATGTTTGGGAAACGAACAGACATGACTATTCATCTTCCCAACGGAAGAGGAAAAAAATCAGCTGATATAAATGACATAAAAAGAAGGGAAAATGAAGAGGTATAAGTTGATTCGAGCCAGAAGAAAGGAATGTTTCCTTCAGGTTGATTGGAAGTGACAAAGACATCCGCCAAGAATGAGATCGAGAAGAGACGATACAATCTGCAGAAGAACAACACATTGTGTTAGTTCAAGTCTGGTGAGAAAGATGTATTTCTCGATTACATTGTAATAAGGGGCATTTTGAAATCAATAATAAAAGAAAGGATTCATAACTTGTTTGTGTTCTTGTGGTTGTAATTAAATTCCTTCTATTTTAGTCTTAACTACAATAAATGAATTGTCTTTTGCATGCTTGAATATGAGTTTCATTGTGAAATATGAAAGCAGAGCATAGTTCTGTAGGCATTAGAATTGCTTCAGGCCTATGAGTTGCGTCAAGTGGTATCAGAGTTGGTTCATGTTCATGAGTTGTGAGAGTACAATGTTGGATGTAAGGCCTGCGAATGTTGGTTCGAGTGAGGGTCATAAGATAACTCATAATTATGCCACCGCGAAGAGTAGGAGCAGCATGAGGAGGTGCAAGAAATAGGGAACTCAAATAATTAAGAAGAAGAATAGAATATTTGGAGAATAGAAGAAATGGAGAAGCTAAGTTAGATTCTGAATCTGAAGAAGAGGTTGAATTTGAACAAAATGTTGAGGAAGGAGACCCAACAATGTGTTTCATATCCTTCTTGAGTAACAAAGGTAGTGTGAGGGTTGAAGTTTTGTGCTATGATGGTAGTTTGAAGGCTAAAACTATTATAGATTGGATATGCAAGCTTGAAAGATACTTCGAGTATGAGAATGTTCAAGATCAAATCGTGTTCGTTTTTCCATTACAAAGTTGAAAGGACATGTTGCACTTTGGTGGGATATGCTGCAGAAAGAAAAAGTAGATCACAGATTAGAGAAGATTAAAACTTGGAAGAAGATGGTTAGCAAGATCAAAGAGAAATTTCTACCTGTTGACTACCAGTATAACTTGTGTAAACAAGTACAAAATCTCAAGAAGAAAGATACATCTGTGCATGAATATACGGAAAAATTCTCCAAGTTGTCACTCAGGTCAGGGATGAAAGAACCAGAGTATCAGAGAGTGGAAAGATACATAAATGTATTGAAGTACTAGATTCAGGATAATATGAGTACACATTACTTTCAAAATGTAGACAAAGCCTTCCAGGTTGCTTTGAAGGTGGAAGAAAATATTGACAGAATAATACGACAAAAGTTTTGGGGAAAAGGAAATAGAGGAAGAGGCAGAGCAAGTGTTGCTAAAGACAATGAGAAGGAGGATGAGGTGACCAGTAGTAAACATACAAGAGAAGGAGGAAGCATTGTCATAGAAAGAGGTTTTGGCCATGGTAAGTATGTAATCACATGTTATAATTGTGGAGTTGAGGGTCACAAAGCATCATAATGTCTAGAGAGGCAGGACACAACAAGAAGAAATGAAGCTAGGACGCAAGTCACCCAAGCAGATGAGGTAAAAACTATTGGTGGGAATGTGGAAGTACTCCAGCAAGAACCAAGGGAAAATCTGATGTTGAGAAGAGTATTACTCAAGCCTGAGACAAAGGAAGAAGCATAACATGAACAAAGAAAGAGAGTGTTCAAGACTAAATGTAAAATTCGCGATAAGTGTTGTCATCTGGTCATAGATGGAAGGAGTACAGAAAATTTGGTATCCACTGAAGTCATGGGGAAATTAAAGTTGAAATGCATTCCAAACCCCAATCCGTACCGAGTTTCATGGTTGCAAAAGGGACAATAGGTGACTGTAACTGAACATTGTTTATTGAGTTTCCAAATTGGAAGTTTCAGCGAACAAGCTTTATGCAATGTGATAGAGATGGATGAATGTCATGTATTGCTTGGGACGTCGTGGATGTTTGACAGAAAGGTATCCCATGATGGCAGGGAGAATTCATATGAATTTTTCAAGGATGGTCAGTGTTATAAGTTGGTACCAATGTCAGAAACAAATATGGAGAATATGCATGGAAGAAACAGTCAAATCATGTTATGTTCTACTAAGGAGTTTCTAAGAGAACATAAACATAATGGTTGTTGTTTGGGTATAATACCGAAAAGGATTTAGGAGACGGAAAAAAAAAGGGATTTTATATCAGTTGAGATTCAACACTTGTTGAAGGATTTTAAGGAAATTGTAGTAGATGATTTACCAGCAAGATTACCCCCATTGAGAAGTGTCTCACACTAGATTGACTTGATATTAGGGTCAATTTTTCCAAATAAAGCACCTTACCAAATGACTCCAACAGAAAGTGAAGAGGTAAATAGACAAGTACATGAGTTACTTGACAGAGGGTTAATTCGAGAAAGTTTGAATCCTTGTGAAGTACCAGCAGTTTTGACACCAAAAAAGAATGGTGCGTGGCGGATGTGTATAGTCTTGCGAGCTATTAATAAATTCACCATTAAGTACATGTTTCCTTTACCGAGAATGGATGATCTCATGGACTGTTTGAGTGGCACTAAGTACTTCATGAAGATTGATTTGAAGAGTCGTTGTCATCAAATTTGGATAAGGGAAGGTGATGAATGGAAGACAACGTTCAAGACAAAATATGGATTGTTCGAGTGGTTAGTTATGCCCTTCAGTTTAACTAATGCACCTAGCACATTCGTGAGGCTTATGAACGAATTTATGAAATTGTTTTTGGGAAAATTCGTTGTTGTATATTTAGATGTCATTCTGATTTTCAGTAGGAACAAAGAGGAACATCTGGAGCACATGAAGAAGGTGTTACGACGATTGAAAGAGGAGGCATTGTTGATAAATCTAAAAAGGTGCACATTTTTACAAAGGAGCTTGTATACTTGGGTTTTGTGGTTTCCAAATAAGGTGTGAAGATGGATCCCTAGAAGGTAGAAGAAATATTGGATTGGCAGACACCTAAATGCACTTTTGACATGCGAAGTTTCATGGATTGGCGAGTTTCTATAGGAAGTGCATTCAAAATTTTAGTCAGATTTATGTGCCTCTTACTAAATGCATGAAGAAAGGCAAAATTCAGTGGACATCAACAACAACAAATTCATTTGAAGATTTCAAAAAGAAGGTGACAGAACAACCAATATTGGCACTTCCATATTTCAATAAGGTATTTCAAGCAGACTGTGATACAAGTGGGACAACAATTGGAGCGGTTTTGAGCCAAGAAGGTAGACCGATAGCCTTTTTCAGTGAAAATTTGAATGAAACGAGGAATAAATACTCTGTTTATGATCAATAATTTTATGCTATAATCCATGCCCTGAAAAAGTGGAGACATTACTTGCTTCCAAAGGAGTTTGTTTTGTTTACTGACCGCAAGGTATTGCAGTACATTAACAACCAAGGTAAATTGAATCAGAAACAATCTAAATGGGTAGAATTTTTACAAATTTATACGTTTGTTTTGAAACACAAGTCAGGGAAATCAAACAAGGTTGTTGATGCATTGAGTCAGAGGACAATATTGCTAAACACGATGTTAGTTGCAGTGGTAAGTTTGGAATGTGTGAAAGGGTTGTATGAAGAGGATGCATATTTTGTAGAGGCTTGGAAGGAATACAAAGAACCATGGAGTTTGGATTGACACCATTCTTAGAGTACCACATTCAAGAAGGATTATTATTTAAGAATCAACAATTATGTGTTCCACAGAGCTCAATATGGTTGAACCTCATTAGAGAGTTTCATAATGACGGTTTAGGAGGACGTTGTGGCATGGAAAAAACCACAACATTGGTAAAAGAACGATACTTTTGGCCCAGCATCAACAAATATATCAGGAAATTTGTTGAGTGTTGTAGAGTTTGTCAATTAGCTAAGGGTAGAAGTAAAAAATACAAGACTTTACACTCCATTGTCGGTACCTGAAAGACCATGGGAAGATGTAAGCATGGATTTTGTGTTGGGACTTCCTATTATTGATGTTTTTGGTAGCTGTGGGAGGTATTCACCTCCAAGAGACCTCCTATAGATTGATATCCTGAGAAGAGAAAACCCCTCTCTAGAAATGAGAGACAAGGGCATAATTCGACCCTTATTATGAAGATAACTTGTATGTAACAAAATTAAAGTCATCCCTACAGAGAAAGATTATAATGGGAAATTATAATTTCTAGAAGGAGAATTCATCCCTAAAAGTTCAGTGACAAATTAGTATAAATACAGATCAAGCCTTCCTCATTTGACACACAACAACTCACCCTCCTAACACATATGAGGCAGCCGCAAGAGTACTAGTCTGAGGCAACAAAATTTGGTCTGATCTGAGGCATTTTTGAGACATTAGATTGGGCACATTTGTAACAACATATATCTCTGTATTTGGGTGACTTTCTCTTCGATATCATTCTGTAGCAGGTCTCCTGCTCTGCTCGGGAGTGGCACTTGAGGATGCCTACGGTTGGGTGGAAATGAAAGAGAATTACCTATGGTCAAACGAGCAGACCCATTGTGTAATCTATGTATGGTTAATCTTCTTGAGATCCTATTTATCTTACTACAGTTGTAAACTAGTCTAGAATTTAAAAGTTCAACATGGTATCAGAGCAGTTCCTAAAGATGTTGCACAAATAAAATTAAGGAATGTTGGAGCCCTATTGCAGTCACAAGGGAAGGACCAAGCCCCTTAACAATTCTATGATAAGGCTAACCACAGACCTCACCATAACCACAGGTTGAACTGTGAGATAAATTTTTGACCGAAATGTTGAGGTCGAGCTTCGTGAGGTGTCTTTGTGCAAGCTTCCAAGGCATATTTCAACAAGCTTTTTTTAGGCATAATTAGGGTATTTTTTAAGTATGTTCCAGCATGGTTCTAAGGCACATTTAAGTCTGTACCAACAATCCTCTAAAGTGATCTAAGGCGCAGATATGAGGAGTTATGAGGCAACACACCAAGTAACTTCTAAGGCAACAAGTTAAGATCTGTTCCAGATTAGTTTGAGGCCTATTTCTGAGGCTAAGTTCGGCCTGTACTAAGGCCCATTCCAAAACAAATATAAGATGAAGTTGCACCAGAACTGGATGACGCTACAATTTAAGAGGTATACACTTATATATATATATATATATATATATATATATATATATATATAGGACCTTTTGTTGCAATCATGGATCCAGAGGGTTCTCAAGTGAATTCAAAGGAACAACACATTAGAAGTGAAGACTCTAGGTTTGATTGTTTTAATTATCATGCCTCTAACCTACATTTCTAGTTTGCTACATTACAAGTAGGTGATGTAGTTGTGAAAAAAATCCTTAAATTGCTTTGAAAGTTATGATACTAGAGATGTACTTGTTGATATCCCCTCTATGAGATATTCTTATTTGTCTCAGACATGTCATTTTGTTAATATCCATGAAGGTTTCCATGGAGATGTTGTTTCCTTTTTTTTCTTTTTGTTTCTTGTTCTCGACAGGTTACAATGAAGACAGGTCACTAGTGATAGCTCTTGAGAAGGATCCATAGTGACGGTTGCAGAAGGAAACATATTAGATGGTCTCTAGTTTGAGACATGACACTGTCTGACCAGACAAAGAGTTTATATGGATTGAAAGTTCTACCAGTCCAAATCTTGTCACATGATTCCATCAGGTTGAGAAAGTGATGGCATACAAGACTTGCTCATTTACATTACAGAGCTCTTCCCACTCTGGGAAGATGGTGAGAGGTCTTCTAGATCTTCGTATAGAGTATGATGGCACTCGAAGAGGTTTTGGGGTCCTTTCCGAGCAGTGACAATAGATCCAAGGGGATGTTGGACCTGATGCATTCAAATTTGTGTGGACCCATGACAGTTGTTTCCTTTGAAGAGGAGATATCCTTCTAGAGATCCAGAGGATCTCACATGGAAATTAACAGTGAAGGCAAAAGGAGATGATGACTTCTCTCCCTCACCCTTCAACAGTGCAGAGGGAGCTAGTTGAGCCCGTCGATCCAGATAATCCTGTTGATATTCCTAGAGATATTACAGTAGGTCGGAAGAGGCTTCCGTCGGCTCATCAGAATCTGCAAGAAGCAGGAGGACATGCAACTTCTGTTGTACTTTCTGAGAGAGCCCGAGACCACAAAGACATTCGGGTCATGTTGCATCTATGAGCCACATCATTGATTCTTGAGCCTTCCTGTTGTGAGGAAGCATCCAATTAGCAGATATGGAGAGAAGTCATGATGGAGTAGTATTATTCCATCATGAAGAATGATGTGTGGGATATTGTTCTGAGACCTTAAGGGAAGTTTGTGGTGACTTCCAAGTGGATCTATAAAGATCAAATGTGAAACTGATGGGAGCATCGAGAAGCACAAAACGAGATTTGTTTCCAGAGGATTCTCTCAGGTGGAGGGAATAGATTATGAGGAGACATTGTCTCATGTTGCTCGATATATTTCCATCTAGATGATCATTGCCCTTGTAGTAGCCATAGGATGGAGATTACATCAGATGGATGAGAAGACAACCTTTCTTAATGAAGATATTGAGAAAGAAGTGTACATTGAGAAGCCATTTGGTTTTGTGATACATGAAAAGGAGTCTCATGCATGCAGATCGAAGAAGTCCATGTATGGAATTATTCAGGCACCTCGAGCTTGCTATACGAGGATTGATGGATATGGCCTGAGATATGTCTTCGGTATTGACACAAGATTATAGGGATATGCTGACTCCAATGAGGCAAGGATCACTATTGAAGACATCCAGTTGTTGTTTTACCTTCGCAAGGAGCACTATAGAACACAGAAACAAATAGTATTGTGGATGGCAGTTCGCGAAGCAGTGTGGCTTCGAAATCATTTTTTGCAGACTTGATTGGTCAGTGATATCATTATGTTCAAGACATGATGTAGAGGGAGATAGTACAGGTGCAATACTTTCCTACAGAAGACCATATTGCAGATGATCTCACGAAGATTCTTGCCAGGATGAAGTTCGAGTACTTATGTGAGAGACTTGGCATGATTCCTCCCTCGTTGAGAGGGAGGGTTGATGATTGCAGCTTCCTAAGACATTCTCCAGATCATACCCCTCTAGACTGAGTTGATTTGATCTATGAGGACACCTATGTGATAGGTGATATTTTACTCCTATGGACTTAGTTGAGTTTATCTATGAGATGAGTCGTACTCCTTTGGACTGAGTTGAGTTGACTTGTATTTTGGTCTCATGTCATACTCCTCTGGATTGAGTTGAGTTGACTTGAGATGGCTCTCCAGATCATACTCCTATGGACTTAGTCGAGTTGATATGTGAGAGTGATGTCCCCGGTGGTTGAGCACTAGAGGACATGTCATGGGGAGTGGACCCATGACGTCACACTATGGGATAGACCCTATTATTTATAGAGGGAGAAGCCTCTAGAGGTCCACATGGGATGAGCCATGTGTTGACATGCCCACATGGGATGAGCCATGTGTGACGTACCCTTGAGGTCAAGATCAAGTGGTTGAGGTTTCCAAGCAGTTGGGAGGATATTCCATTGGCCAACAACCCTTAGGGGTTGGGAATATCCATCTGGGTTGGTTCCCAACAGCCCTTGGAGACTTGATGGTCATATGGTTGGGAGACTGTTCACCTGGGTTGGTGCCCAACAACCCTAATAGGTTGGGAGAAAATTCATCTAGGTTGGTTCCCAACAACCCTTGGATACCATTGCTCCTTGATGAGATATATCATGTGGTGATGAGGCCCTTGACAATGGCACACTAAGTGGCGATGAGACCCTAGTGTCATTCTAGTGGAGATGAGGCCCTAGAAGATGGAAAAAGTCCACATTGGAGTAGCGATGTGTGACGAGGAGATGCTACCAATAACATGGTTTGCAAGACCATGCCGTGGTCAAAGGACCATGGTATAGCCTGCAAGGCTATGAGGACCAGGAGTAAACATCACTGAGAATACCTCCCTAGCTAAGAGGGAATGTTGATGTTTTGGGTAGCTATGGGAGGTATTCACCTCCAAGAGACCTCCTATAGATTGATATCCTAAGAAGAGAAAAACCCTCTCTAGCAATGAGAGACAAGGGCATAAGTTGGCCTTTATTATGAATATAACTTGTACCAAACAAAAGTAAAGTCAGCCCTACAGAGAAAAATTATAATGGGAAATTATAATTTCTAGAAGGAAAAGTTGGCCCTAAAAGTTCAGTGACTAATTAGTATAAATACAGATCAAGCCTTCCTCATTTGATACACAACAACTTTCCCTCCTAACACATATGAGGAAGCCACGGGATTACTAGTCTGAGGTAACAAAATTTGGCTTGATCTGAGGCATTTCTAAGACAACAGATTGGGCACATCTGTAATAACATATATCTTTGTATTTGGGTGAATTTCTCTTGGATATCATTATGTAGCAGGTCTCCTGCTATGATCGGGGGTGGAACTTGAGGATGCCTATGGTTGGGTGGAAATGAAATAGCATTACCTATGGTCAAGCGAGCAAACCCATTTTGTAATCTGTGTATGGTTATTCTTCTTGAGATCCTAGTTAGGTTTCTGCAATTGTAAACTAGTCTAGAATTTAAAACTTCAACACCTATGGCATAGAGGAAGTATGATTCTATGATGGTAGTAGTAGATCAGTTTTAGAAAATGGCACATTTTGTAGCATGTAAGAAGACAAGTGATCTTAGTGAAGTGGTTGCCTTGTTTTTTAGAGAAGTGATATGATTACATGGCCTACCGAGGAGTATTACTTCAGACATAGACATGAGATTTCTTGGTCACTTTTGGAGGATGATTTGAAAAGGTTGGGTTCTAATTTTCTATATAGTTCATCCTATCATCCACAAACACATGGGAAGACCGAGTTGGTGAACCGAAGTTTAGGGAACTTATTGAGAAGTTTGAGCGGTGAAAATCTTAGCCAGTGGGATTCAGTTTTGGCACAAGCTAAATTCACTTACAACGATTCAATGAACATATCTACAGGGAAGATCCCATTCCAAATTGTTTATGGTAGGTCACCTAAAGGGGTGGTATATTTGGTTGATTTACTTGATCTAGGAGATAAAAGGAGTGTTGATGCTAATGATTTTTCAAACATTATGCAGGAATTGCATGGGAAGGTGAAACATAAACTACAGGAAAGAAATAACAAGTATAAATAGAGAAAATAACTGCAGAGAAGAAAAAAAATATTTAAAGAATGTGAGTTAGTCATGGCTCACTTGAGAAAGGAACGATTTCCCAGAGGTACTTATAACAAACTTAAGTATAAAAAAATAGGACTGTGTAGAATCTTGAAGAAAAATTCTGATAATGCTTATTAGTTACAACTTCCGGACAAGTTTGATATATCTCCAACATTCAATGTTGTTGATTTGTATGAGTTCCATGAAGTAGAAAAAAATGATGATGAAATTAATCTGGATGGATGGGAACAAATACCAGTTAAGCGAGCTGAAGAAGTGGGAGAAATTTTGGCCACAAGGATTGGTAGAAAAACTCGCAACAAGGAATATCTAGAATATTTGGTCAAATGGAAAAACAAATGATCCAAGGATGCATCATGGGTTTCCGAAGAAGAACTAAGGCGCCTGCAAAACTCTTCATCCTCTGGAGCAACAACCACATGAGTTGAGAGCTCATGTTTTTCTTACCGAGGGTGTCTGATGCAAGAGCATCTTTGGTTCTGGGCAATCCACATCACCCAAAAACATTTCAAATTATGTACAAGTTAATTTAGGACGAATAAGGATGGATGAAACTCTACTTGAAAACTCGTATTGTTACTCCTTGTTAAAAATTGACAATGTTGCAACTCACTACAACTCCACCCAACAATATTAGTGTTGCAACTCGCTACAACTCTTACGTTGCAACACCACACTACAGGATTGGTGTTGCAACTCCTATGCTACGACTCCATGCTACAGAATTTGCGTTGGAAACTTTATGCTGCAACTCAATGTGTTGATTCCAAACTCAGTCCACATAGCTCATGAAGCTTAAACGCCAAGTGGGAATCATTGGCGAGGGAAGAGGAAACAAAACCAAATTGGAAAACGTCTAGGTAGCGAAAATGCATGACTATTCATCTTCCCAACGAAAGAGGAAACAAATCAGTTGACATAAACGACATAAAAATAAGTGAAAAGGAAGAGGTAGAGGTTGATTCGAGCTAGAAGAAAGGAAGGTTCCCTTCAGGTTGATTATAAGCGACCGAGACAACCACCAAGAATGAGATCGAGAAGAGACGATAAAATATGCATAAGAACAACACGGTGCATCAGTTCAAGTTATGTGAGAAAGATGTATTTCTCGATTACATTGTAATAAGAGGCATTTTAAAATCAATAATAAAAGCAAGGTTTCAGAGCCTGTTTGTGTTCTTATGGTTGTAATTAAATTTCTTCTATTTCAATCTTAACTACAATAAATGAATTTTTTGTTACATGCTTGAATATGAGTTATGTTGTGCATTCTGAAGGAAGAACATAGTCCTGTAGGCATTAGAATTCCTTCAGGTCTGTGAGTTGCGTCAAACATGAAGAAATTTAGTTTGGATATTTGACTACATATATAGTGATAATGATCCAGATTATTTTCGGCACGAAATGAGATCGGAGATATAATAAATAAATGCACAGAGATATCGCAGATATTCAATAATATAGCAGAAATGTATCAAAGATGCAACCATAAACATCGATATACAGTAATACATGATTTATATTAATGAGTGAAAGACTCGCTAAAATGGTGGCAGCTTATCTCTGAGAAGAGATGTGACGGCTACTCACATTCCTAAGAAGATGATTACAATGAGGCTCTGAAGGCCTTTTTACAATAAAAGGGAATGCCAAAAACCCTAGACATCCAAAAACCTAACCCTAGGAGATGAAGCGCCAAAAGTCATGTGGGCCCCATTTGGGTAAGTTAGTACATCAACTTCTCGAGGTTGTAACTTTTGCATACAATCACCATTTTAGGCGCGTGATAGCTATTTGGAAAGGTATCATCGAGGAGATTCATTTTGGGGGCTCAATATGCTTTCGGCTATCATTGAGAACCTTGATCTCAAAAAACCTTCATTTGAGCCCTCAAAATGGCCCCGAAAGTTAAAAACTGCTAAAAATAGTAAATTGCCAAAATTGCAAGAAAATTGTTTTGAGTCAGTTGAAAAAGGTGGGTGGCCACCGATATCCACCTGGATCAATCCTCCCTCCTTAGGAAGCAATGGTCTCCATTGCGTTGAGTTCTCGGGGGAGAGGGAAAAGCGTTTGCTAAATCTGCATCTTGGTGAGCTGCTTGCCTTGCTGGAGATGTTGCGCTGCTCAGTTTGTGGAAGTTTGTCACAAACCTGTTGAGGCTGAGGTTGTTCAACAAGTCAGGCTACATGAGAGGATGGTGTGTAGAAGGAATATTTGTTCTTTGCTGCAACCTTGTCGACCTGCTTCTGTTGGATAAAAGGTGCTTGGGGCGAGGTTGTAGTGGTTCCAATGTCCTTTTGTTCCCCTTTTGAACAGATTGTGAAGAAGTTGAATTTTTTAGTATGAGATACTACCTTGCGACACTTTTTAGGTGGAACAATAGTTGGAACTACCTTTGGTATTCTGTAGAGATGAACCCCCAAAGTAACAATGACACTATGGGGTCGAAACTCATAAACAACATGACGCTTCCACATATATGGTTGGCCCAAGAGAACATCACAGACATCTAGTGGGGAAACATCACATAATACCTCATCCTTGAAGGGCTAGATGCCGTATGACAATCGACACTACTGGCCAACACGAAGATCTCATCCTTGGCGAAGCCACCTGATGTTGTATGGCTGCGGGTGTGGTGTTGTCGACAATCTCAACCGTTTGATGATCTCTGCTGAGATGAGGTTCTTCTGGCTTCCACTATCAACAATAAAATGTAGCGGGGTCCCCTTTACCCACATCTATGAATGAAAAAGGTGCTCCCCCTCTTCAGGATCGGTTGGTTCTTCTGGTTGAATTGTTGCGGTCGCGACAATAGCAGTGGGGTTTGCGTCAATGATCTGTCCTTTACCAGTATTTTCATAATCAGATTATGAATCAGGGTTCGGCTCCTTGTCTTTGATCTCAGCCACCAATGACTGTTTTGAGAGACATTCATCGGTGTTGTGCCAGGCGCTTTTGTGGAAATCATACCATTTTCCGGTGTCCTTCTTTGTCTTCCCGTGACTCTTCTTTTCCTGTGGCTTGGACTGGTTTTCAGGAGACTATCTGTTAGGGTTGTCTTTGTCATACTTTGGTTGTTGCGGATTTGTAGACCCGAACTCCCATTTGTTATGGTGCTTAAATTTCTACTCAATTTTAACAGCATATCGATAAGCAGCACCGAGTGATGAGATGTCCAGAAAATCCATTTCAGTCT
>SNQJ01S0006402.1:116779-129052 GCA_010110895.2 Picea sitchensis
GGATATGAAGCGCCAAAAGTCATGTGGGCCCCGTTTGGGTAAGTTAGTACATCAACTTCTCGGGGTCGTAACTTTTGCATACAATCTCCGTTTTAGGCGTGTGATAGCTCGTTGGAAAGGTATCGTTGAGGAGATTCATTTTCAGGGATAAATTATTCCTTTGGATATCATTGAGAACCTCTATCTTGAAAAAAATTCATTTGAGCCCTCGAAATGGCCCCAGAAGTTAAAAACTGTTAAAAATAGTAAATTGCCAAAATTGCTAGAAAATTGTTTTGAGTCAGTCGGAAAAGGTGGGTGGCCATCGATATCCACCTGGATCAGATAATTAATTCCAAGGGGTTAGCTCAATTGATTTCTATCAAGGTTGTTGGGAATTTGACTAGTTCTATGCCAATGGGTGCTTGGTTCGAATCCCCTTAGTTTAGGTGCACTAGTCTATGTTGACTAGTTTAATATGGATGCCATCCAAAAATGTGGGGAGGTATCCATTCAATTTTACATCAAGGTTTTACTTGAGAAAAAAATACAGTGACAATTAAAATATAGATATATTATTAAAGTTCTTTCACAATCATTAAAATGAGGAAACCACATGATAGTATTTCCAATAAGGATGGAGAGAATGATTTAAAGATGTGAAAAATTTGAGGAGTTAGAGTTGTGTTAGTTAATTCATTATTAAAAGAAATATCTATGAGTGTTTAAAAAATGTGTGTATAAGTATTTATACAAAGGTGTTAAGATTCCTAGTTGTAGGTGAACACACAAAACATTTAAGGTTGTGTGTGTAGAGCTGGAACTTGGTGGAGCTAGGTGCATGAGCACTAGAGATAGGTGCACTTGGTGTTGTTTGCACTAAATGAAATAAATATTTTGGGGCATTTCTTTTCAACACTATCTATTAGTAGTGATAGGAAGTTGCTAGGGGTGTTGCAACTTGGAACCCAAATGGTCTCTTTTGTGCATGGAGTGACCAAAAGTTGGGGTGCATGGGTTGGTACACATAGCTAGAGATGTTTAGGTGGTCTCTTCACACTTTTCTATGTCTACATTGAGATCACACACACACACATCTTAAGGGGTTAGCTCAATTAGTGGTTGCCAATGTTGTTGGGAATTTGGCTAGTTCCATGCTAGCAAGCATCTAGTTCAAGTTCTCATGGGTGAGATGCACTAGTTTATGCTGGTAGGTTTACTAGAGTTCCCATTCATGAATGTGGGGATGTATTCCTTGAATTTCTCTATACATTTTTCCTTGGAATATATATATATATATATAGGATTAAACACATACGTCTTCCCCACCCAATTGTGTAGCACCTTACTTCAACTCAATAAAACTACTTGTACCAATTCAAATGTTGATATGGTAATGTGTCACAAAATGAATATTCAACCTATAATATAATTCAATAAAAAAATCAAACATCCTAATACAATTTTGAGAAAGTGTTTACTATTTAATAAAATTATATGTTATAGCACTTAATAAAATATAAGTTTTTTTTCCAGCAGAAAATTTCTCAATATATTAAAATATATGTTGTTCTCACAAACAATACATATAAATGTCAATTTACATCCATCTCCAGAGGCACTTCTAGGAGAAAAGTCTTTAATAGCAGACCTTCAAGTGCTTTAATATCAAACATTACTTCTTACAAAGCTCCGTCAGGATAAAAAAGTTGCATATAAAAGATAGAGTGAGGGGCCCCCAAGGCCTACAAAATAGAAAAACTATCAAAATATGGCTTTTAAAACCTTCATAAAAAGAGATGAAAAAAGTGAGTGGATCCCTCGTGACCATCGATCCACTTGTTGAATTGAATCTTTCCCTTTGGCTTTTGAAGCAGTTTTTTTGACAAGGTGTCTGCCTCCCCATTTTCCTCCCTGTGGATGTGAGAAAAATTGATACTGTTGAAACAATTTTTTAATGCTCGAATCCAATCCATCCAACCCTATCAATGAGGAGACTTGAAGAGTCCCCCTATTATTAAGCCAATCAATCATGATTTTTGAATCTCCCAGGACTTGTAATTACTCGATGTCCAATCAGGTAGCCAAGATTAAAGATGCCCACACTACCAGGAGCTCTGCTCGAGTGTTTGTGCCTGGTCCACAGTTTAGAGTCCACCTATAAATAATATTTCCAGATTGATTTATAATTCCCCCAACCCCACTCAAGAGGCCATTTGATTGGACCGCTCCATCAAACCAAGCTATAGAGTCCAAAGTTATAGCAGGTGTCTTTTTAAATCCGACAATCTTCTTTTTTTGTGGCCTCCTTCCAATAGAGTTTTCCAAAAAACCTGAAATTTTAAGAGCAACCCCCTGTAAAGATGGAGTGCAAGAATAAAAAATGCACGAATTTTTTTCCAGCCAGATAAACCAACAGACCAGTGAGGGAAGAAAAATTAAAGTTTTCTCCTGTTTTGACCAAGTGTCAAAATAACTGGAAATAGAGCTACCACTCCAGGAAGTGTTTAGAATGAAAGCTGCAGTAATAAACAACCAACGATTTTGAGCAAATGAGCAGTGAACAAACATGTGTAACCCCATCTCAACATCCCTCGAACATAAAGGGCAGATGCTAGGTCCAATCCAACCTCTTTTCTGGAGGTTTTCCCAAGTTAAAATTTTATTTTCAACTACCAGCCACATGAATAGTTTAATTTTGTAAGGTAGGTCCCATGAACACAAATGTTTCCGCCACCCTGCAATCTGGTGTGGCCATAATTTATTTGCCAAAGAATTATATACATTTTTAGCAGTGAGCAGACTCGACTGGTCTCCACCAGTCCAAAGAAGAATGTCATATGTAGGCTGGAGATGTATACCAGAAGAAACCAGAGCCTTACGAAACGTGGACCACTCTAAATCCAAGTTTCAAGAAAGTCCCAAATCTAAATCGCTTTTCCATTGATCCATAATGAAGCTCGATAAAGACGTAGCTCTGACTTGATAAAGGTAGTGGATATCATTATGCTTTAAGGCCACTAGTAGTTCCTGGGATAGTAAGAAGGAATCACCAACACCCAAGATCTTGTCCACTCCAATCAAAACCGAGTGCCCATTTCTCGAGTTCCAACTTAGCCAATGTGTGATGAGTGGAAGCGATTTCAACAAATTCTTCCAGGTTTGAGAAGCCAAAGGTTGTATTACAATAGTCGATCTAAGCTAGGTAGCAACAGATACATAGGGAAGATACTTTTCCTTGATCACCTTGTGCCAAATACCATCTTTCATTAACACCTGCCATAAGGAATTTGCTGCCAAGGCACGGTTGAAGTGGAAAATGTTCCTAAGGTCCCATCCTCCAACCGACTTCGGTTTGGAAATCACCTCCCAAATTACCAGATGATAATGTTGAGTAGGACCACCACCCGACCAAAAAAATCAAATATCAAAAGCCAGATATTTGAGAGCACAGAAGCTGGAATCGTCGCCAAGTCCATCCAATACTATGATTATGATTCTAAAACCACCTTTACTAGAGTGCAACGACTGCCAAGAGATAACCAGCGATTGCACCAATGATTGATCCTATTTTCAATTTTTTTAAGAAGCCATCTCCAGTCTTCAAAGGAGGATCTCTCCGCTTTTATGAAGTATCCAAGGTACCTAAATCCTTCTAACAACTCGACGAAATTGATCATAAAGACATCCTTTAGCTTTTCCAAGTCCTCCCCTTGTAAGCCCAAATGGTGGAAAGTTGGTTTTTCTAAGTTTACTTTGAGCCCTGAAGCACAACAAAAAAGCTCCAACAACGATTTAATCACCATCCATTCAACTAAAGAATCCTTTGAAATGATAAGGATATCATCTACAAATATTAGATGAAGGATTTTGATAACCCTTGATACTTTTACACCTGACAAAACACCCTCAGAATGGATCTTCTTCAGCAGGAGACTAATACTTTACATAACTAAGATGAATAGCAGAGGCAAAAGTGGGCATCCTTGACGAAGACCACGTTCACTCTAGAAAAATGAGGAAGTCTCACCATTTATCAAAACAACGAAAGAGGAGTTGACAACACAACTCATGATCCAGTTGGTCGAAGTTAGACTGAAGCTCGTTTTGATGAGGATTAAGCGGAGAAAATCGTAGTTTACACAATCATATGCTTTTCTTAAATCAAGTTTCAAAATTAAAGCCTTTAGCTTCTTTTGTTTTATACTATGAAGACATTCTTGTGTCGTTCCAATGGCATCCAATATCTACCTTCCTTTTAAAAAATCAATTTGTTCACAAGATAGCACCCTTAAAAAGATAGCCTTGACTATGTTTGCTATCACCTTCGCTATCAACTTGTAGCATAAATTGCAGAGCGAAATAGGCTTGTAGTCACCAAAATTAATTGGTTTATTCACCCTTGGTATCAACGCCAGAAATGTTGATTTTAGCGAGCATTGCACCTTTCCTCTAATCCTAGAGTCCTCAACTAGTTCCAGCAGGTCATCACCCAGGATGTCAAAAAAATGGATGAAGAATTCAACTGTCTATCCAACCATCCAGGCCTAGACTTTTGTCTTTTCCAAACAAATTTAAGGTATCTGAAATCTCCAGAAGTGTGCTGGGGCGATCAATAAGTATAGAGTCCTCCTCCATGACAAAATTGGAGAACATATTTACAAGATTTATTTGGTCAGTCGAAGGGGAAGTGTTGTCAGCTTTAAACAAACCTTTGAAGTGCCTAGAAGATTATTTTTTTAGAGCCGCCTGCCCCCTGTGTGACTGTCCAAACTCATCATTAATCTCCCAAATGTATTTCTTATTTCTTTTTGCACTGGCATAGTTGTGAAAAAACTTCATATTTTGATCCCCACATTTCAGCCAAGTCGCTCTAGTCCTCTGTCTCCAAAGGTCCTCATCCTGGAGAAGTAAAGAATTTCTTTCATCTTCCAAAGATTTTTAGTGACACTCAACTGTCTGGTCTAAACCATCCCTTCGTAAAAATGAGGATGCCACCTGAAGATCCTCCTCCAAAGTCTCAAGTCGAAGAAGATTTTCACGGCTTCGACTCCTAGCCCAAACTTTGATCCAGTTTTTTAAGACTTTTAGTTTCCACACAAATCTGTGTTGTAAATCCGAATCCACCAGGAAGGCCAGATCCACCCATAGTTATTTTACAATCACAAAGAAGTCATCCTCCTCCAACCAGAATGGATTTAATTTGAAGCAGTAGGCCACCCGATAAGGTTGAAGATCAAACTGAGAAAAAATAGGCACATGATCCGAGAAGAAAGGAAGCTCCAACCAAGAACGGTATCTACCCACTTCACTTAAAAAAGATTCTGAAACCAAAAAATGGTCCAACCTCTTAGAAATGCTATCGGCCCCTGATCTACCGTTTCTCCATGTGGGAGTCAAAGTATCTGGGAGCAGATCAACCAAATGGTTATCCTGGATGAGATGTTTGAAAAAACCACCTAAGTTATCCAGTTGAGCCGCAACTCCCCATATCTCTCCAATACCTGTAGTAAAATTTAAATCGCCTGCAACAATAATATTTTTAGAAGCTAGTAAACCACTTGCCACCACCCGATCCCAAAAATCTCTTATGTTAGTGCAAGGGCCATATACATTGAGTAAACACAAACTCTTATCATTTTCTAAAGAGAAACCTGATAAAAAAATCCCCCACAACAAAAAGTGGTCTCCAAAACAAACTTGCTTAGGTCCCATGCCACCAAAAGACCCCCAGAATTACCAACAGAGCTAACGACACACAAAATCCAGCTCGGGGCGAGCTTATGTATAAACAAACGAGCTCTCTCCTCATCAGCAAGAGTTTCTTCAAGAAAGATTATATCAGGTTTGGATCTACGAAGAAGTCTTCACATGGAGGCTTGTTTGAGGGTCCCCCCAACCCCTCTAAGATTTAAAGAGAGAAGGATCGTGGTTTTTCCCTAGCAAGGGATTTAATTCCTCTAAGCACCCCAGAGTCATTGACAACAAAAAAATAAGGTTCTGTAACAAGAACTGAACAATTTTCCTTTTTACGAGCACTTCTCGTCTTAATAGGAGAAATTTCAAAGCCCAATCCCTTATACTAAGCATAACCCTACCCTCCACCACCACAGAAGAAACCCGATTGCCTCGAAACCTCAGAGTTTCCCAAGAGTTTGATAACAGTCCTACCCTGAAAGGTAGGTAAAGGGACCGAGGCATTCACCTCACGGAAAAGGGGTACTAGGGATTCCAAAGTTTACCCCAGAGAGAAATCCCCAGGTTTGGACTCCCTGTACCTCGAAACGGCCAAGGGCCCCTACTCCCCCTCACTGTCCATCACCCGAGCCTCCACAAGTGCATGAAGGACTAAGTTTAACTGTCCCTCAGTAGTGGGCGAATGACTGAGAGGAGTAAACGAACCATAACTTTGAACCCCCCGAGAGGTAAGAACCCTATCAAGACATGTATCATCCCAATTCCCATTCGTCTAAGGTGTAGGACCCCAAGTTGAAGAATCAACCCCCTTATCTAACTCCACAACACAAGAAGGTAGAACATGATCGAGCCTCGGAGAGGACAAAGAATCCAAATCCAACCTTTTCCAGGACGTAAGCAAATAATAAAAGAAGGGGCAAAGTACTTTTAATTTACCTGTGACAGTCGTCGAGGCCTCAAGAACATGTGAGTCCCCATGCTCATCAAGTGCTCCTTCATGAACATAAGAATCCACGTTGGGCGAGTCAATTTTGGACGCCTTCCAGAGTCGCGAGTTTTTCGACTCTTCCTCTTCTACAAATCCCTGACAAGCACTTCACAGATGTCTTGTTTTTTGGCAAAGGGTACACCGGAAAGGAAGGCCCAGATAATCCAGCCTTTGACAAATGACATGACCACGCCACTGTATATCTACGGTCTCCACTAGGCCTGAATGAATGCCAACCTCAACCAGAATCCTACCCAACTTTCAGTCTGAAGCCTGTAGAGACAAATCATCAATGCAGATGAAACGACCAAGAGCGTTATCTATAACTATCAAGGCTTTTTCATTGCATAGGTTCAAAGGTAAGCCTGGAAGAACTACCCAAAGATGGCGAAACTGGATATAATCCTGCGTCGGGTCGAAAGAGATCCGCCATCGCTTAAGCATCAAACTCCCTGCGTCGAAGGATCAAAGTTGTTCCAGAACCTTCGTAGCATCCTCCGACGTGCAAAACTTAAACCCGAACTAATCCCTTGGAAGGAAGAGAGTCTTTGGTTCATAAACCGGAAGAGGAACCCAGTGTAACTTTACCCAGTCGATGAGAGAGGTGGTACATTTAGAGCGATAGGAAAATTGGTCGACTAAAGCTGTCAGGGCGAGATTTACCGCCTCATTCAGTCCCAGGTCGTCCACTAGAACCATCTTTTGCCTGGTCTTGTTTGGGACCCAATGCTTCAGACTTCCTTTTCTCCTTGTTGCAGGCTTTGTGACAGTGGCTTGAACACCTCTGTGGGCCTGAGAAGCACCACAATCGTTCTACACTACACCTCTAGAAATAATCGCTTGTTGTTTAGGAGAGTTCTCAGAACAACCAACAAAGAACGACATCGAAGGATCAACACCCCCAACCTTCAGCCTAGACTCTTTTGCGGTCAACACAAGGTCCAAGGGCAATAAACAAGTGGCTGAAAAACCAAGTGGCTTATTTAACGCTCCCGACGGGTTGAACATGCCAACTTGCCTCTAAGATTCCTCGTCAGTCGCACTCATTAGTGCGCTGACGACAACTTCTGTCATTGGAAGCTTCAAACTTATGAAGAAACATGACACCTAGCCTCCACTACAAACACCTCGAACCATGAAGCCTAAACAATACACCCAGTTCCGTAAACCCAATAAATTAAACATAAGATTGGCAGAAGAAACAATGTCTGAGAAGACATGCCTCATTAATAAACACTGTCACAACAGTTAATAAGAGACGACATGGCCTAAGCTAGTTAAAGAAAACGCCAATCGCCAAGTTTAAACCTCTGCCAACTCTCCAAACAAGATCGAGAGACAAAAATAGAGAAGGCTAACACCCAACCACAAAGAAAAAAACCTATAACAAAGTAGGCACACACTCCCGAGGGACAACACCCAAGAAAATGACCCCCCTCGACCCTCCATAGTTGCAGGTTGCCACCATTAACCCGCCATTAGTTGTAGGTATTCAAAAATATTCTCCCACCTTTGCAAGCTCGTTGTTTTTGCTTAGTTTAAAAACTATAACGACCTTTAATAAAATATACTTTACAAAAATATATCTTATTAAATGTTACATTTTCATGTTAATTGAGTATTTTGTTCCTATAAAAAAATTGTACGTTATAACATTTAATAAATATACATAACAAAATATATCTCATTAAATGTAGTGCAAAGTTTTGTTGTGCACATAAAACCAAGAATGACTAAAATCACAATACATACAAAATTTCAATTTCAAATCCATAAACAAACTATTAACCAATGCTAAATTACATGGGTGTGCACACTTATTGAACAAATTCCAAGTCCAATCATTTATAAAATGTTGATTTCATAATCACAATGGAGAGGGTCCCAAGGTTGCCAATGTGGTGTTGAGGTGGCTTGCTCACTATATAGAGGAGTTGACGTGGGAGTACATAGTGTTGGTATAGAAAGTACATGCTATTGACATGGACAATACAGATTATTAACATGCCAATATGAAATCTTGAGATGGCAAGTATGAAATGTTAATGTGATAGTACAAAATGTTGATGTAGTAGTGCAAAATAATTACAACAAATGAATGGCTAAGAATGAGAGAATAAGATTTGGAAATCTAAAACTCGAAGGGCATTTTTGAGGACACATAAAGTATTGCTAGCTAATTTTACCTATACAAATGTATCCACAAGGTTAGATCTACTCCAAAAGGCACCAAAATATGTGAATCTTAACAACACCCATGTATCTTTGGGATTAGATTTGGCAAGCACCATAAGCCCATTTTTAAAATCTCCATATAGATTTGAAACTACTTAGTATTTAGAAGCCTAATATCAATTTTAATCATTGATCCATATTCACTCTAAAATTACTTAATACCATATAGTCAAATGATCACAACAAAATAACAAATTCACAAAGAATACATGAATTAAGTAGTAAAATCCTCAAAAAGAAATGGTTATAATAGAAAATTCTATTATTCTCTCATCTCAATTAACATGGTATAATTTATAGAGTCATCAATTAAATTTTATTACTTATTTATTTGCAATTCACTAAACCTAAACCAAACTTCATTGAAAATTAAAATAATTTGATACTCTAAATTAAACTCATCTTCAATTTGAAACTCATTAATATATAACAAAATCAAACTAAATAAATGAGAATAAATTTTTATTTTGAAAATTTTAATACATATTTTTGATATTTTCAAAAACTTATATTTTATATTTATAAAATTAATTTATTATACATAATTAATTTATAAATTTCAATGACATCTATTCAAATTAACTTAATTTGAATTTCACTCATAAAAATAAATATGAATTTTAATTATCTTATGCATTTGTCACGCTCAAATATTAAAAATCATACATTATGTTTTATTGATAAAAATGCCATTACATAGCATTAAAATTAATGATACATTGTATATATTAATGTTTATCAATATTCATCACAATATAATAAAAAAATAATAATTATATATTATAATTAAAAAATTAATAATTATAATATAATACAAAATTAATAATTATATATTATAATTGGTTTGTTCAAATTTAATAATTTATAAGGATTTACTCATAATTCAAAAATTAATAACACAAGTTTGATGCAATTTCCATAAAATAGTTTTTGAATTTTCCAAAATTAATAACAAGTTTGATGCAGTTTCCATAAAATAGTTTTTGAATTTTCCATTCCCTAGAGTGAAAAATTATTTATAAATTTTAAAATATTTTTAAAAATTGGTGTTCTCTTACTTTTATAATGATGAAATCCTTTGTTTCCCCACTTGACTTTGGTTTTATAAAACTTTTGTCATATAGTAATGAGATCCTTTATTTCCTATTCGGTGGTATCTATGCAATTGGTAAGTGAACCACAATTCACCATTTTTATAATAAGGTTTAAATTAATCATTTAGTTTTATCCTACATTAGATCTAAGTAGGAACAAGTAAATCAACCATGTTAAAAATATATATACTTGTTATAAAAAAGTGGAGTGAAGTGATAAATATGTAATTAATTTGAAATTTTATATTAAGATTTTGAAAGTTTTTTCATGCTGATGTTTAATATTATATAATTTTATTAAGGTATTTAAATATATATTTTATTTTATTTTTTGAATTTAGAATAGTGAGGTGCTCTATAATTTAGTATGGGGAAATGTTGAGACCAAAAATTCAACTAAATTAAAAAAATAACAATATTAAAAAGAAAGTCAGTTCAATTAAGAAAAATAATTACATGCATTCTGTAAAACTTGGTATGCAATGACCTCCAGGATTGTCGGGGTCGGGGGCTTTGCGACTAGGGTTTGCTAGATGCGTCCCTATAACGATGGGAGAGAGCGAGCGTAGGCGCGGACGCGAGAGTGGGAGCGGGCAGGGGCCACTACCAGGGAGTGCTCGGTCGAGGGCGAGGGCTCGATCGAGGGCGAAGGCAAGGGCGAGGGACGGGACAAGTGAGGGCTAGGGGGTGAGCTCTATTAGGGCGAGATGACCTAGTGGTGCGACGCGACGGGTGCAGGTCCGACGGTGGTGGTTGTGGGTCTTTTCCTGCGGGCTTGTGGGGTGGTGGTGATGGGCGCGTTGAGGGCTCTACGAAAGGAGAAGTTGCGGTGGCTGCCTCCCTTTCGAGGCTTTCTTCTTTTGCATATACCACAATCGTTTACTCCGGTTGCACGACATAGCTAATCCTTGGTGCTTATGTGGAGACTTCTGGGTTTTGTCCTCTCTTTAGTTTTTTTTTGGACCTCTTGACCTCGTCCTGCTTGGCTAGGATAGGTTTTGGACTAGAGCTTTGAGGTCCACACGGGGGCATGCAGTGTACTGTTTAACACTTTGAGGTCTTTTGGGGGCGTGCGATGTTGGATAAACACTTTGATGTCCCTTTGGGGCATGTAGAAACTGGTTTCAGTTTCTTTTCTGGTTTTTGTTGGGGTTTACCCCTGTATTGCTTCCCATGCTGCAGCCTGCGTGCTGGTTTCCTTTGGGGATGTAATAGTTTTTGTATTTGAGCATGGTCTATGATCAAGAAACCTTTGCAGATGTAAATGGGATTATACATTAATATAATTTCGAGCGAATTTTCTATTGGAAAAAAACTTAATATGCAATGAAATAATAATAAAAAATTATATCTTAAAGAAATTGGATCCCTCACAATGCTTGATAGATTTGAGTTTAAGATGGATACAAGCTGGTATATTTTTAAGTTTAAAAGGTAAAAATTAACATAGAATGTGTATATAATTTTAAAATTAAAATGAAAGGTAATACACTTTATGGTTTATGGATGTTGTAAAAGTAAATATTTTCTTATTTGAAAATATGATTATAATTAGGTACTTAATATATTAAAATAAGATAAACAATATGGAAGACATGAGACTTTTAAAAGTTGCTTCAAATTCCAAATAAAATTGCTTGTGATTCAAATGGGAGTGGCATAAAGATGCTAAATCATTGGGGTATTAAGGAATGTATCACTTTACATAATAACAAAAATATTAAAAATATTATTACATCTAAATTTAATGAGAAAGTGTGATGCAATAACTAATTAGAAGATAAGATAAAATTAAAATATTACAAAGAGGTGATCAACCATAATCTAAAAGATGAAAAGTATCTCTTTGTTTTAACTAGCATAAAAAATAAAATCAATCTTGCTAAATAACTCTCATGAACCGAGTAACAAAATAAGATGTTGGACAATTAGTGAAATGTAGTGGGTAGAAAGAATTTGTCATCTTTGTGGCACTAAGAATTTGTCATTTTTGTCTCTTAAAATGCCTTGTGTACACCCACATTAAATCTCAATTTCAAAATATTTGTTACAATACCAACCTTCATAACCTTTTAAAATTATAAAACAAATCAAATAATTTCACCCACATTAAATCTCAATTTCAAAATATTTGTTACAATACCAACCTTTAAAAACCTTTTAAAATTATAAAACAAATCAAATAATTCCTTACTTTTTCTTAAAGTTTCCATGAACCATTATTTTATCTCAATAAAAATATATCAAACTTCATTTTACAATTTCAAGTTAAAGTTAATC
>SNQJ01S0006402.1:133625-159466 GCA_010110895.2 Picea sitchensis
AACCGGGAAAGAGAATGTGAAGGCGTAAGGCCTTAGTAACCCTGCACGAGGAGGAACGATCCTCTTGAAAACCCGAGATGGCAGCATAAGGATGAAGTATCGAATCGACGGATGAGATCTGTGGTCACTCACGACTGTCAGATCGGAAGAAGAAGATGGGGTGTTAAGTGCCTTAACCCTGGTAGGTATTAATCGATGGACGAGATTCCATCGGGAAACCTGTGGTCACGCATGACCGTTAGATTGGTAGGAGTGAGTAGGGTGTTAAATACCTTACCCCTTTGTTTTCTGTGTCTTCATGGACAACGAAGAATTCGGGACCGTAGATCTCCAAGGTCCATGGGAGTATCTGGACCGTTGATTTTTCCACGTCCAGGGAGTCGTGGAAGAATGCACGGGTAGGAACCAATCTGAGCCCTCAAATCTCGTCTGGAAAACCCGACAGCTGTTGGATCTGTCAGGAGTTAACCGAGGGTTAAAGACCCCAGTGTATAGGGGCGAAAGCCCCAGAATAGATCTGAGTCGTCCGAATGACGGAGGCCACGTGTTGTAAGATTACCCATTTCAGGAAATCAAGAATCGTGGAATCGGGAATCCTGATGACGAGAGTTCAGAATTTTCCATGGTGAAAACCCCAGAATAGATATGAGCCGTCCGAATGACGGAGGCCACGTGTCGTAAGATTACCCATTTCAGGAAATCGAGAATTGCGGAATCGGGAATCCTGATGAGAAGAGTTCGGGATTTTCCATGGTGAAAACCTCGGAATAGATCTGAGTCGTCCGAATGACGGAGGCCATGTGTCGTAAGATTACCCATTTCAAGAAATTGAGAATCACGGAATCGAGAATCCTGATGACGAGAGTTCGGGATTTTCCATGGTGAAAACCCCAGAATAGATCTGAGTCGTCCGAATGACGAAGGCCACGTGTCATAAGATTACCCATTTCGGGAAATCGAGAATCGTGGAATCGGGAATCCTGATGACGAGAGTTCAGGATTTTCCATGGTGAAAACCTCGGAATAGATCTGAGCCGTCCGAATGACGGAGGCCACGTGTCGTAGGATTACCCATTTCGGGAAATCGAGAATCGCGAAATCAGGAATCCTGATGACGAGAGATCGGGACTTTCCATGGTGGAAATCCCGGGACAGATCTGGACCGACCAAATTTACGGAGGCTACGTGTTGAAAGATTAGCCACACCGGGAAACCGGGGATCGAGAATTCGGGAGCCCCGTGATCGATAGTTCGAACTCTCGTGATGATAAATCCCGATGAAAGGACGAGATTCTTTTGGAGGATCTCAGGGTCTGTAACGACCATCGGATGTGAGGAAGAGATGTCGGCTTTAAGCTGGGGCGTGAATGCGCATTAAGGTAAGCAACGAGCAGATCTGGACGACCAGAGTCCACCCGCCCAGATCTACGACTGAGGTTTCATTCCAGAGCCCCCTTGTTGTTCTTCCTTTAGCGGTAGGGGGGGGGGTCCGGAATCGGACGTGCAACTCTCGAACGGTTGAGATTAATTCACCTTGATCAACGATGCTCAGGTGAATTCCGGACCCCCCTTGCCATTCTGCCTTTAATGAAGGGGGGGGTCCGGAATAGTGTGGCGTGTGAAATGGGCCCCCCTCCTGTCTTGTTGACTACCGTGTCACATTTCCCCTCTGCCACCTGTACTCCACTTAACCGAGCGACGGGGCCTGTCCTCATTGGCTGTTCTCTAGCCTTGTTGGGATTTGTTCCTATTGGCCATTTGCTAACCCTGTAGGGATTCGTCCCTATTGGCCGGTCGCTAGCCCTGTTGGGGTTCGACGGTTGCATAGTCGAACGATTCGACATCACTGTAGCGCCGAGGCACGAAATACAAAGAGACACTGCGTTTATTTGAACTGTGATCATGACCCGCGATCACATGGGAACGAAGAGAAAGAAAGAGCTAGCTTGCGGTAGGCCTCCATAGGTAATTCGGGGGTTCTGATTCTGCAGAAATCAACGAAAAATTTGATTGAGATAGTGGGTATGTGACAATGATATTCACTTATTTGTAAGAAAATGAAGACACTCTTTATAAAATCAATCCCTTGTTTATTAAAAATGTACCTTAAAGTATTTAATAAAATATACTTTACAAAACATATCTTATTAAATGTTATATTAATACTATCACTATGTTATAACATTTAATAAAAGATAAGTTACAAATTATATTTCATTAAATGTTATATGCTAAATGTTAATTAAATTCAAATATTTTATAATATTTAATAAAATATAGATGATTCCCCGGATGGGGTGACACGAAGCTATAGGGAGACAGGTGGATCCGCACTCGGCCCAGGCATAAATGCCGACGACCGCCACCCACGAGCATGACTTAACGATGGGGGACGGCCATCACTGCAGTTTCAGGATGGAGGGACCTTTCCCTCGAGCGATAATGTACGATTTTAGTGTTTCAGTAATGGCAAAGGATAATTGCGAGCGGATGGCCTTGGTTCCTGTTCATTTCGTTTTCAATTCGCCCGGTCAGAGCAGGTCTGCACCTGCCTCGGCCTTGTTTATAACCCGGATGCTCTGGTGTGGTCTTGCATTCACCGTGCATTTTGCATTCTGGCATTCTGCTCTCTCGCTGCATTTCTTTCTGAATTTAACGAGACTGAGCTCGCTTGCCCGTGATTCGTACCTGCAACTGCTCTTCTGCCTTCACCGGCAATTGCTTTGCGCCTTCTCCATGGCCCGAAAGAGGGGTATACCTCGCCGTGGCGCGGCCTGGGAGGCGCATAAGGCGCAACGGCTTCGTAAGGAACAACTCGAACGCGCCTTGGCTCTTGCAACATCAATTCTTCGGAAGAAAGCCAGAGCAGAGAAACGGGCTCGGCTTGCCACCATTGCTGAGTCTGGAGCTGGATGCAGCCGAGATGTCAAGGAGAAAGCGCTGGGAGCGAGGCAGGAAGTTGGTACTGAGGAGGAGTTTCCGCCCTGCATTGTGGAGGAAATCTCGTTTGTGGAGGACCTGTCGACTATGGAGTTCACCTGAGTGGCAACCCAGAGGGAGGACTGCAAGCCCACTCCGGCACTAGTAGATTACACCCCCGACTGTCTCGTGGAGGAAATACCCTGGCCTGGTGACGATAATTGCAGTTGCCATAATGCCCAGGTGACAGAAGCGGGCACGAAGGTTGCAGAAGATGCTGTGGAACAGCGGGTGTTAGATGCGGGTTCTGGAGCGGTAGTGGACGAGGGTGGCAACGTGCATGGCTCACTCATCCGGGATGAACACCTAGCTCTCATTTTCGACCTTTGTGGACACTTGGCTGATCTGGAGCATCGGGCCCTCCGCATGGGTCAGAGAATGGACATGCTCCTCGACGCATTTTCCAACGTACAAGCCAAGCGGAAATGCCCCCTCTGCGCGCAAGCTTTCGCCATCCTGGTTGGGACCACGCGACAGATTGGCGAGGATGACAGGTCACCAGGCACCTAGGTTTTTACATTCTCTTGGTTCTTAGTTTTTATGTTACTGTTTTATATGTACTTAGACCACAGACATCTGTCTTGGTTTCCTCCGGGCAGGACAGATGCCACTCTGTTTTTATGTTTTATAATGCTATAGCTACTCGCTCCCTATACTTGCTGGTTTCCGATAATCGACAACATTTCGGGTGATTCCAGACCTACTCTTTTGTATAACTCTGTAAAAGTTTTGTCTATCTAATATAGCAGGTTCCACTTTTTTATTTAAAAAATAAAAATAAAATATAGATGATTAAATATAGAAAAAAATATACTTTATAATATTTAATAAAATATAAGTTATAAATTTGATTTTAAATTTTTTATCAATTAATATTGACTCCATAATAATAATAAAATGATTACTTAATCAATTATCAAATTAATATATATCATATTCACTTATTAATAAAAAAAATAAACCCACTTAAAATATAATCTCATTAAATGCGAGAGGCTACACTAGTAATGTCACTTTGTAAAAAAATATCTTATAACATTTAATAAGATATATCTTATAAAAAAAATATCTCATAAAAAAATATTGTAGAAATAAGCATTACTAAATTCAAATATTTAATAAAACATACATTATTAAATATATCTTATTACATTCAAATATTTAATAATATTTAATAAAATATATATTATTAAATATATCATAAAATATATACGTTATAACTTTTAATAAAATATACTTATATCTAAATTTTAAAAAATTTGTAAATCAATATTTATTCAATAATAATAATAATCTATACTTAAAATGATATTTGTTCTATTGTTATTGTTGAATTGATATATAATATTCATTTGTAGAAAATGAACTCACTTTTTATAAAATCAATGTTTTATTAAGTTACAAATTATATCAAATTAAATGTTGTACGACTAAATACTAATTAAATTGAAATATTTTATAATATTTAATAAAATAAAATATATAAGAGGTTTTTAAATATCCAACTTTTACCAAATATGAATATATTTTGTAATTTTATGTATAGTTGTAAATAGAATCCATATTTTTCTGTTTTTAAACAAAAACTAGATAAGAAGATATTATTGAAAATATCACGATCCAGTGATTTTTTTTTGTAAAGTGGAAATACACTTGATTCTAATAGAATAATAATGTAACTAGAAAAACTAGATAAGAAGATATTATTGAAAATATCACGATCCACTGATTTTTTTTGTAAAGTGGAAATACACTTGATTCTAATAGAATAACAATGTAACTATTTTCCCGTGTGAAAAAAGAATGAACACTTCACTTATGAGAGACATAAAAAGCCATATATGAATGAAAACGAGTGTCTAAGCTTGTTAATATAGAGGAGAAGAGGAAATGTTAGTAATTTTAAGGGATGCTGAAAGAATAACCGATGGAAACGATAAAGTTAATAAATTAATAGAAGTAGATGTTGAGCTTAGGTATTCAAGGAAGGAAAAATAAAAGGGTTTTGAGGGATGAAAAGAAAAATGATAGAATGGAGGAATTAATGAATTAATAAAAGCAGTGCTTGAGGTTAGGTATTTAATGAAGGAGAGATAATGAGGTTGATAGAAGATAACATAAGGACAATGAGAGGTTAAATAATAAGTTACTATATTAGAAAAATTTATAAATTAGAAGAAGGGTATAGTTTAAACGTTCTATCCTTGGCCATTTTTCTGTCTCATTTTGCCTTAAATCTGGTGAGAAATGGTTGAATCTATAGATTTCCAAGTGGATTGGAAACTATTGGAAAAGGTAGAACGTACGCCTTAGAAGAAGTAGCTATTGAATAATAAAAGAGAGATTCTGATGGGATAATAAAAGAGGTGAAAGGGGACACATATAATAAAAAGGTAATAAAGTGAGGGAGAAAATTAATGAATAAAAGGTTATAGTAAAAGTCATGGAAAAAATATCAAGAGGTGAAAGAAGGAAAGTGGTGCTAACCATGAAAAATTCCAAAACTTAGAGAGATTTTTTTTTCAAATGTAAGTTATTAAATATATATATAAAAATATAAGTTATAACATTTAATAATATATATTTTTTCTTCTTCAAATTAGGTAAATTTTCTTATATACACATCGTATATGCTGCTAAATCAGAGTTTGTATACACAATTGTGTTTTCTCTTGTCTAGAAGAATATCGAATATCAATATACATATAAGAACCTATAACCTAGCCACCTGTAAAGTCCAGCTGGTGGTCCATAAATCAATGCCACCAGCTAAGTAAGTGAATCAATGCACTTTGTCAGTGAAACTCTTAGCTAATCATAAACTATTTTTAAAGTCATACTCCATGACCTTAATAAAATATACATTATAGATCTCAATCTCAAAAGATCTGTCACATTATCAACTTTCATAATTTTCTAATTTATTAAAACTATGATGATCTTGGAATGCTTCTCTCAATATTTTTCGAACAAACAAATAAATTTAAAAAAAAAATCCGGCTAATCCCTTACCTTTTGAAAATCTCATACAACCAATTTTAATTTGAATGAACTACATTAACTATCATTTTCATCAATAAAATACAAGTTATGAAATATATCTTATTAAATAATTATTTTATATCATATAAATTATGAAATATATATAGTTAACTTATTAATTTTATTCACATTACCTTACTCAAAATTGGGATTAATGTTAAATGTTGCAGTATTCACAATTGATCAAATATTTTGTTCACATAAAACCAAAAACAACACAAATCACAATACATGATCAAATATTTTGTTCATATAAAACTTTTTTTTTTTTTTCCAACAAAAAAAATTCTCAATTATATAAATATATAATATGTTGTCAGGACAAAAGATTCAGGGTTTAACCTAAAAGGACTCAAATCACAATACAGAAGATTTCAATTTCAAATCCATAAATAAACTCTTAAGCAATGTTAAATTGCACGGGCGTGCACAGTTACCGAATAAATTCCAAGTACGCTCTCCTTTCTTTTTCATGGCCCATTCATTCACTCACTCACTCGATCACCGCGCCGCTGAGCACCGTTTGAATTTAAGAATTGAGTGCCATTTGAATCAAGAGATTAAAATATTAATTGAATCTAATCCTAACTCCAAGTAAATACCCGGAATTATATATATACGAGATTCGAATACTTGAATACTTAAATACTTGAAGTTGAATTTCCCTGCATTAAATACGGTTCTGTACCCACATGCAATAAAATATCTGATCAGATATGCGCAATGAAGGTATTTATTTTATTTTGAATTTGCTCTGCAACGGCTCCTTCTACTCAGCATTCTGAGACTAAGGTTTCACTCTCCATATGCTGTTGCTGTTGCTTTCATCCCTTTCACTCTCCATATGCTGTTGCTGTTGCTGTGGCTTTCATCCCTGAAAACTGGGCTGGTGTAGGATTTTTATTTTTGAATGCCTCAACTCAGCTTATGGGCTTACAGTGTGCACAAACACTGGTATAGTTTTAGCTTCTGAAAGCACTTCACTAGGTCTATTTCTGCATGCTCAACTGGTCTGAGTTCTACTTGGGCTTTACCGTTTACACTAACAGTGCATGCATGGTTTCTCTCCACACATGTATTTGCATTTCATGGGCTGTAAATAGTCATTCTCACTCTTGTATTCTGAAACTAGTTGTGGGTTTCTTTTGTCACAGCCCATGGTGAGGAACAGAGCCACGTCTAGCTGCTGCTCACGGGATTCGAACTTGGTATCACGCGCTCGGTTGCAGCTGTAATGTGGGAATACTCTGAGCCTATTCAACAACGACCGCTGCAAATCCTGACGGTGATTCTTAAATTTGCATTTATCAGGTTCCAGTGGCTGAATTGCTTTTGTAATAATTTCTTGATATTTTTTGTGTGTATTGAATTGGATTTGGTCTAGAGAATTTTAACCTATTGTTCTTATTCGGTTTGGGTGATTTTTTAATTTGAAAATAGGTAAATGGGTTCATGTCAGCTTGGGTATATAGATGCCCTTCATGGAACTGGGAGGACACTGGATGGCTTGGATTGTGTAGGAGAATTGGTCTGTGCACAAGCCAGGTATGTGTTCTGCTGTGCCATGCGTTATTTGTTTTTACAGTACCAGTTCTATTTTTTCTGATCGTGATTTTTTACCGTATACACTTATTTGTTCATTCTGCATTTTCTTTCATTTTTAAGCTTTTCTTGATCATTGTTTCTAAGTTGGTATGTATTTGCAGTTTGAAAACAAAACACAGTTTTAAAAAATAAGTTCAATCTTTGCTGGGTTGAATTTCTAACAATGATGTTGGTACCTTGCCAAATGCTCTCGTCTGACATTTTGGTTAAGGTTAAAAGCTCATATCCACAGGATAATTGGTTCGGAGTTCCGTGAATATGCTTATTTGATGGACAGTATATCTCTGTAGACTTTATCAGTCTGGGCGGAGGGGGTCCCTTGTCCCACAAACAAGGGAGTCTCATACACCAATTTGGTGTCTGGCTTGGCTGTGACCTTAAAAATAAATTATTATTATTATTATTATTATTATTTGAATTTCATCGATATTTATACATGCTTTTTCTCTTCTCCTTTCTCCTTCTCCCTTCTCCATGTAAGACAAGTGGACATTCTGCCTTAATGTAAGACAAGTGGACATTCTGCCTTAATGCTCCATTCAGACCTTGCAAATGTGAGGGTCATTTTACAACCAGAGCAGTTCTCTGAGCTATCATCCCTCTTACTTCACTGCCCAAATTGTTAGTTTTTCTGTCAGAGGCAGATGCTAATGACTGCTATTGTCATTGATTTCCATGCTTGTGATTGTAGACAGAGCAGTGTATTAGTGTGGACTCTTTGTTCTCAACTATTTCTTTGTTTCATAACTTGCAAGTTCATTCTGGAATAGAAGCACTTTTGTGTTCTGTGTCTGTCTCAGGAATGCCACTTTTGTTTCATTACCAGTGCTATTTTTTCTGATTGTTATTTGTTTTTACAGATCCAGTGCTATTTTTTCTGATTGTATTTTTTTTACTGTATACACTTATTTGATCATTCTTCATTTTCTTTCATTTTTAAGCTTTTCCTGATCATAGTTTTTATGTAATGTTAGTGTATTTGCATCTGGAAAACAAAACTCAGTTTCAAAAAATAATGTTAATCTCAGCTGTGTTGAATTTCTATCAATGCTGTTGGTACCTTGCCAAATGCCCTGGCCCTGGCCTGACATTTTAGTTAAGAGCCCGGGATCCGCAGGATAGTTGGTCTTGAGTTCTGTGAATATGCTCGTTTGATGGAAAACTATTTGAATTTTAGTTTTTCTTTATATTTATACACGCTTTCCCTTCTCCATGTAAGACAAGTGGACATTCTGCCTTAATGCTCCTTTCAGACCTTGCAAATGTGGGGGTCTACAATCAGTGTAGTTCTCTGATCTATCCTCCCTGTTACTTGACTGCCCAATTGTTAGTTTTTCTGTCAAAAGCAGATGTTAATGAGTGCTACTGTCATTGATTGCCATGCTTGTGATTGTAGACAGGGCAGTGTATTATTGTGGGCTCTTTGTTCTCAACTATTTCTTTGTTGCATAACTTGCACGTTCATTACTGATTAAAAGCACTTTCGTGTTCTGTGTCTATCTCAAGAATGCCGCTTTTGTTTCAGTTTTAAACATTTTCTGTGCATATAATGATGAGGTACTTGAACATTATTTGATTATTTTCCATGTAATGACTAAGTGAATGAAATATCAGAGAATGATCTTCTGAGTCCAAGTTTTGGATCCTGATGTCTCTGCTTTGATGTAGATAGAAGTCAGAACTCGGTAGTCTCTATGGGTCAAGGACTTATCTTCTAGAGGGTCAGTCTGCTCTGTTTGGCACTTGCGTTCATAGGGGTGGTGAAATCCAGTTCAGGTGATAACATTTAAATTTCAAGATCCCAAGATGAAGGAAGAATTGGGTGACACTAAACCAAGGGCAAATTCAAAATTGTCAGACCAAAACCATGCTACAAGATTTGGAAGCAGGAATGGTAGCACTGCTCTGAAACCTAGGGAAAACGGAGTACTGGTGTCTCAAACTACCAATGGATTCACAAAAGATAAGAAAAGCAGACCAAAACCAAATGAAACGAACAAGAAAGGTGATCATACTTCGTTGGTGTTTGGCAAAGTGGAAGCTGCAATTGGTGTCCAGAATGGCCCTCCAGTTCCCTATCTCGACATTCCTGAGGACTTAATTTTGACAAATAACAAACAATCAGTAGCTAGCTCTCGGCAGAGCTCAAAGATTTCGGTGAGTGAGAGTTGTCCTCGTGCAAAGCGCTCTCTGATGGCAGATTTCCCCAGAGTTCCCAAAGCTGCTCAAGTACATCCACGACCATCTGAATTAATAGAGTTAAGTCAGCTGAGGACATTAGTGCAGGAATTGCACGAAAGAGAAGCAAAGCTTCAAACTGAACTTGTTGCATGTAAACAGCTGCAAGAAACTGTGAATAAACTTCCTGAGTTGGAAAGTGAGCTTGAGATGAAGAGGATTGAAGCTGAAAGTTTTAGTCAGAGGATAGAGAAGTTGGAAGCAGAAAAAAGGAAAATGTCGGAAGAATTAATCCATTATCCAGTGTTAACAAAGGAGATAGAGGAAGCAAGAGCCAAAATAAAAGAACTTCAAGATCAAATGCTCGCAGACTCTAGTCAGGCCAAGGAAGAAATACTCCAAAAATGTATAACAAATACAGAAAAAAGATTAAAAGTATTAGAAATTGAAGTTATGAAACTGCGCCGCTCTAACATGGAACTTCAGCACCAGAAGAGAGACCTAGCAAGCAAGCTTGCTGCAGCTGAATCACAAATTATTGCTCTTGGAAAGCTCAATGAGGTATGCTGCTTAACATCCCTTGCACTTTCTTCAAAATATTGTATATATATATATATTCGATTTCCTTTTGCACCTTATGTTATTCATTTGAAAGTTGCTTGCATGAGTATGTAAGGTCAACACTACAGTGATTACTGTTCTCTCTGAATGGTTTTTGTTTAAATTCATTATACATCATATTGCCTATCTTCCTTTTGCTTTTCTTGATGGACATTCCTGGAAATTATCTAGAGAGTATACATCATATAATATACTGGAAAGTTGAGGATGTACATCTCTCTGCTTCACCCAGCATGCTGAAAATAATGAAATTTAAGAAAAACGCATAAATACCAACAAAATAATATTATTGAAAAATCTTATCTTGGGGTTTTGCTTATATGTTTACTTTAGATGAGTAGATCAAGTTCGGTGTGTGCAGTTCAGRTCAATGCAAAATTTAGAAACGACTTGAATTCCATTTTGCGTAATAAATGTTAACTTTGATTAGAAAAATGTGATTTCCTAATTATTAGCCAAGKGATTGCACTATATATTCACCATGCATTTTCAATGGGATTTTCTAGAATTTCAGCATAAATTTTAAAATTCTAGATGCATATTTCTAGATTTAATGCAGTTAGTAATAGATTATTCACCATGCATTTTCAATGGGATTTTCTAGAATTTCAGCATAAATTTTAAAATTCTAGATGCATATTTCTAGATTTAATGCAGTTAGTAATAGATTATTCATTATGCTTTCTAGATGGGGATTTCAATTTTCTTCTAAAGCACTACTTAACCACTTTGTGCAGAGTGATATGGTGGCGAAGGTTGAAGCTGAGGCATCTGTACTAAGGCACGCAAATGAAAATCTCTGCAAGCAAGTTGAGGGCTTGCAAATGAACCGATTCAGTGAGGTTGAGGAACTTGTTTATTTGCGTTGGGTCAACTCATGTTTGCGCTATGAACTTCGAAATTCAGATACAACTACTGGAAAGATGTCAGCAGTGGACCTGAAGGATAGTTTGAGTCCAAAATCACAGGATATTGCTAAACAGCTTATGCTGGAATATGCAGTGTTTGAACACTCAGGACCTCAAGGAAAACGCCAGTCAGATAATGATTCAGAGAGCTTGTCATCTTATTCATCTAACACATCTGAAGCTGCAGAGTACGATGACTTGTCAATGGAAAATTTTCCAGCACGGATTATTACATCAAAGAAGTCTAGTCTGTTTCGAAAACTAAAGAAGTGGGCTAAAAGTAGTGATGATTGGCAAATATTACAAGGTGACTATCTTTCTGAGAAGAACTCTGAGAAGGGTCAGTTGGAGAGAACCAGTCCTAGGCGAAGGCATTCTATCAGTGGACCAAAGCAGTCAATGGAACATCTGATAATGCGAAACAAGAGAGAAGTTGTAGATAGTTCTAAACCTATCAATTCTAGAGTTTCTTCTTTTGATTCAACAGATTCCCAGTCTGTAAAGTCTAACCAACTTGAGGATTTACATAAGCCTCTTGTCTTAAATGCTAAATCGTTTGAGCGCGCAAATGATGTAGCGGTGTCTTTCCAGATTTTATCAAAGACGATATCTGGAGATTTAGAGGACAAGTACCCTGCATTCAAGGATAGATACAAGCTGATTGTTCAGAAAGTAGAGCCGGGAGTTCCTCAGAAAGATGAGCAGGGAGTTCATCAGAAGGATGAGCAGGGAGTTTCTCAGAAAGATGAGCAGGGTAAGGTCGAAAATTCTTCATCAGTGTCCAAGCAGCCTGAAATGACCCAAATGACACAGACGGAAGTTGAAAAGAGAGCATTAAGAATACCCAAGCCCCCTCCCAAACCTTCAGAAAATACTGCTACAAACAGTGGCCTTCAGAAGGGTCCTGTCAGTGTGGCTCCACTACCCCCTCCACCACCACCCCCACCACCACCCCCACCAACTACACATCAGGGAGTTAAAGGTGGAACAGCAGCAGCACCACCCCCACCTCCTCCCCCTCGTCCTAAGTTTTCAACACCTGGTTCTAATATAATGCAGAGAGCCCCACAAGTAGTTGAGTTTTATCAATCATTGATGAAGCGGGATGGTAAGAAGGATTCTTCTGGAAATGCAATTGTGGATGCGCCAGATGTGGCAAATGCTCGTAGCAGCATGATTGGAGAAATTGAGAACCGTTCATCACATTTACTAGCTGTAAGTATTTATCTCTGTTTCAATTCTCCCCTGTTTTCCATAGTTACTTTTTCTGTAGATTAGAGTCTAACCACTGATGTTTTAGGCTAAAGTTTGTTTTGTTCATTTTCTAAGTCTAAAGCAATAGATTATTGTTTATAAATTTGGAGCTATGCAGATAAAAGCAGATGTGGAAACCCAAGGTGATTTTGTTCGATCCTTGATAAGAGAAGTGAGAAGAGCAACGTACACTAACATTGAAGATGTTGTATCTTTTGTTAAGTGGCTTGATGATGAGCTATCCTTTCTGGTAAGAATTCTTTACTTTGACAAGCCTCCTCTGGAAGTTGAAGCCTTGTGGTGTTTCCTTCTTGTCTATTGTAACATCCATATCCAGATTATTGGAGGTGCACTTCATTGCATTTCATGCATATATTCTTGTTATTAAAATGGTTGACAGCCCTATTATGACAACTGCATGGGTAATACATTGGTAAATCCTACTTTGACTAGAATTTGTCTCTACATTTGCATTTGAGTTGCCTTTTTCTGCTAATTGTTACCTTAACATTTTATTGCAGGTTGATGAGAGAGCAGTGCTGAAACATTTTGACTGGCCTGAGAGGAAAGCTGATGCTATGCGAGAAGCTGCCTTTGGATATCGAGATTTGAAAAAGTTGGAATGTGAAGTTTCATCGTATGAATGTGATCTCCGTCAACCTTGTGCAGCTGCTTTGAAAAAGGCGCTAGCTTTACTGGAAAAGTGAGATACAAAATACACTGAAGCTATAACTATGACTCTCTTAACTCTCAATTGGTGTTTGCTTAATTGTTGCCAATGCAGTAAGGAAATGCTTTTTTGGGCAATTTCTCATCTGTACTATTGGAATATACTCAACACAACAGGAATACATATTCAACTTCAGTATACCATGATATGAATAAGTTCAAACCTTTGTCACTAGTTCAATGTTTTAAAGCATCAAGCGCTTAGGGGTTCAGATTGAATTAGTACCTATTGCAACTCTTTCAAGTAAATGTACTAAATTTTGTTCCTTCTAACTTTTGGCAGGTGTGAACAGAGTGTCTATAAGCTCCTGAGAATGAAAGATACGGCAATGGCTCGCTACAAAGAATTTCAGATTCCGACTGATTGGATGCTTGATAATGGAATTGTTAGTAAGGTAACATTCTGAAATTTGAACTTGAAGCATCTACACTGGTCATACTGAGGATGCCTATTGTTGTTTTGACCTTGATACAATTACAATGCTATAGAGTTGAAGCGGTGTTAACATTATTTTGTGCCTAGAAAGACAACATCAAATGTTTATAATTAAATCATGGACATTTGCCTGGCTAAGATTCGTCTGTTAACTTTGTTTGTAGGCTTTCAAGAACTTGAGACTCATATTCCTTATGTACGAGTAGACTGCAATAGTTTGTACTTCAGTATTCCTACTCTATATTTTCTGCGAATCAACCTTAGCAATAGATCACGTACAACAATGGCAAAAGGTGTTGATTGGCAGGCACAACCAATACATGACACTTAAATTGAGGATTAAAAATGAAAGCACTTTCCCTCGTATACATGGCTGCAAATCTCAGGATTAAATTTGAAATCACTTTTACTCATGCCATGTTGTAAGCATAGATGTGAATTGAGATCCCATAAATTTTCCTTAATTATAAATGCTTCAAGTCTATTAACCCCACTTGTGATACTATGCGATTATTGATCTGAGTTTAATTCTGCTCTTCCCTCCAAAATTGGCATTGTTGAGAACAAAAGGTCCAGACACAAGTCTTGAAACCTTGGGAAACATTCCCTTCCTCCGGTTGCTATCAAAAGAGGTAGGATCTGGGTGCAAGTAAAATTACCGAGTAATAAGTAGTTCTGCATAAATATGGAAGCCTATAAAGAAATAACTTTCACACATTGAGAAATTCTAGCGTATTGTACTATGCAGTGTCATATTGGTTCAATGAATCAATGATTTTAGGGGCTAAATTTCACCAATGGGTTAATTTTCCATGTTTTTTCCCAAAAAATGATTCGCCAATTTTCATTTTTTCTAAAAACGATTCGCCCAAATTCCATAGAATAAAATGATTTTACCTTAAAAATAGCCAAAATTTTATAGAAACTATATAAAATCCTTAAAATTTTGAATATTTTTACAAAACTATCACGAGACATTTTACATTTTGCATATTAAGGACTACAATGATTAGCCCAACTTTCTACATTTTAATATAAATTTCCATCCTTAAAATCATCCCTGCCAATGATTAGGGATTAGGCTTGAGAAACTTTACCTTGCTCAATAGTTTGATTCCTATGAAGCATCACAAGATTAATGACCTCAGTCCTGTCGGATAATAACTTGTTTCTGTAACCAGGCACTTAAAACATTTGGATTCAAATCGATATTGAGATCATATCATTTGATTCCTTCCTGATAGTTATGTATTTTAAAGCTTTAAACTTGATAGCTGCTTGCTGTCATACCTGGTTACCTTCTATTCTTGATTTTATGTTGCTTTGTGTGGGTGATCATATGTTTTCTCCTTAATTTTAATTGATACATTGCTTTGGTTGGGTGATGATACATTTTCTCTTTGAATACAGATTAAGTTTGCTTCTGTGAAGTTAGCAAAGAAACACATGGAAAGAGTAGCCATAGAGCTTGAGTCAATGGGATTTTCAGAAAAAGAGCCTGAACGGGAGTTTTTGCTGCTGCAGGGTGTGCGGTTTGCTTTCAGAGTTCATCAGGTAAGTTTGCTTGCATCTTTTGCAATGTTGGCACAAACTTCAACAATTCAAGTTTGAATGCTGAGGTTTTAAACCTGCTATATTTGGGGTTGCAGTTTGCAGGAGGTTTTGATGCTGAAAGCATGCGTGCATTTGAGGAGTTGAGAAAAAATGCCCATAGCCACCACAAAATATCACAAGAACAGCAGTATGCAGGTTTACCAGCTCAGTAAGCTTGAAAAATATACTTATGGGCTGCTCTGTAATTTTTCCCTTGCAAACACTTTATTCCTTGTAAAGATTATGTCTCCCATAGCATATGGAAGATAAGCTTGCCTCACACTTCTGCAGTGACATTAGAGAGCTTCAACGAGGTGACATTATTTTTGTTCTCAACATCTCATGTACATCTATCATTTTTATCTTATACAAAAATACAATTTGTTTCAACTTGCAAGACGTTGACAATGACTGTTCAGCTTGGCTCTTCAATATCCCTAGAGGAAGGGCATACTCAATTGAAATAGTTAGGTTCCTCAAATGTAATGTTTCTATTCTATGGAGTGCTTTGGTCAAGTTTGAAGTGGAGCCATGATAATGCAGATTGGGTTCATAGCTCCCCATAAATAAAAAAAACAGAACTTACCTTACTGTAAAAAGGGTTTCCATTCTAAGGATGGGAAGCATCCACCAGGCCAACCTAATAGGACCTGGAAACATCACTACGGCCTAGCTCACATTGGACTGAAAGACATGGCATTTAACTCATGACTCTTGTGGATACCCACGAACTAAGATTGCATTGTTTTTCCAAAAAGACTTCCATACTCCATGTCAGATAATACCAAATGATATATATGCCAAATAATGAATAACTTGAAAACTTTTCTTTTCTCGACCTAAAAAATTCTTGTAATGAGGGGGGCTGGCAAAATTCTCATTAGAATTATTGCTCTGTAGTTTCAAGAAATCCTCCAAGGCTTTATTACCTCTGGAAAATGCTTATTGCTTCTCATGGTGTTAAAACATCGTAAATTAAATCTCTGTAACTCATCATGAACTTGTCATGGTTACTTATTTTTTTCACCAATTTTCTGGTTTATGGTTTAGTGGATTTCTCCCTTCAATTTCATTAAAATTATAATTCATAGATCATCTAGATTTTTCCCAACTCCATTAATTTTGACATGTATTCATTCTTGGTGTTTTTATGTTGTAGTGTCCACTTTTTCACGTTGGATTTGTCTTCAGGTTTATGTCCACTAAAAACAATTTATTATTTTCGTCTGGTCTACTGAAAGGTAAATCTTAAGGTCCGTCATTGCCTAATCATCAGACTCTTTTTTAACCTTTTTTGGTGGCAATTTTATGAACATCTAGAATTCTATTTTAGATGATTGCTTTATGCATGTGCTTTCACAATAATTTGGTAGAAAGTTAATATTTTTGTCTATCTATTGAAAGGTAAAGTTTAAGTTTTCATTACCTATCATATCATATTTTTTATATTATCTTTTGTATTTTTATGAACATCTAGAAATCATATTTAGATATATATATTTTTCTAATTTGCTTTCATACTAGATTTATTGGGTTTGAGTGGGTCTAATGATTAAGGACATGTGTTTCCTTTTAAGAGATCATAAGTTCAAATCCAAAGAGGTATACCTATGTAGACTTTATTAGTCAAATCACTTGGGGGAGGAAATCCTCCCTGTGTATTGTGTAGTATATCTTTTGTTCTTATTGTAGAGTTTAAAGATGCACTAGTTTAACATTAAATTATTAGGTGATAATAGAATTTAAAGAAAAATTGATACTGTACAAAGTATATAAAATTTGCAAGTGTGTTTGATAGAGTGTTAAAATTTTGTGGAGTTAGGCACTACTTTAAATTATTAGGTGATAATAGAATTTAAAGAAAATTTGTTACTGTAAAAAGTACATAAAATTTGCAAATGTGTTTGATAAGGAGTGTTAAACGATTTTGTTAAAAATGTATTAATACTTAATATGTTATAACTTTATATTGTGAAAAACGCATAGTTTGATAAAGAGTGTTAAAATTTGCAAGTGTGTTTGATAAAGAGTGTTAAAGTGATTTTGTTAAAAGTATATTAATAAGTAACATGTTATAACTTTTTATATTGTGAAAAACTCATAGTTTGTGTATTTTTTAAATTTTATTAAAAAGAAACATAATTTAATGATTTTTTTTATCAATTTTATAAAAGAGAATTGTGTTATGTTGTAAGAGTTTTCGAAACGTGGGAATAGATATGAGTGTGGGGAACTAGTAGAAGTTTCCCCTAAATTTAAGAAGTTGGGAGCGGCAATAATATATACCAAAAAAATATAAAAAATATTTTAGATTACAATGATACTTTTGATTACAATGTATAGAGATATTGATACATTTTAAATCTTATTTCAATAAAATTGAAAGTCAATGGAGGACAATGTCAACATAATATTGAAATTACTAATTTATTGTGCTAATAATTATATGAATATATTTAATACAATACTAAAATTTTAATATCCATAAATATTACATTAAAAATTGAGAAACAAAATCGAAAATGCATATATACAATTTTAACATCTTTTTAAAATTAAACTTTACATATATAAATTTCAAACATCTTTGTAAATTTGAAGCATTATTTTTTTTTTATTGGGAAAAACAAAATTATATGAAAATATGATAAAAGTCGATGATATGGTTGGTTAATATCAACTACAAAGTTGAGCAAATGCTTGCCATGGATAGGTTTGATTTATTTGACTTTCATGTTTAGTTTGGGCTTGAAGAGAAACATACATGCAATGGATTTTTTTTCATATCCACAACTATAAAGTGAGTATTATTAAGTTTTTATATTTAATTAAATTTTGAAATAATAATTGCTTGTAGTTTAGTCCTACTTTTATAGTGATATTTTGAATAAATATAATGAAAATATTTGTAATAAATTATGTATTTGTAATAATGGAATAAAAATATTTACATTTTAATTTAATATAATTCTAATTTAAAACTCTCTTTTTAGGAAACTGGTTCTCAAATTCCCATTTCCTTGATGTTGAAGCTCCCAAAAAGCTTCCAAGTTCCCAAAAGAGTTCCCAGCCAATTGGATACATTCCCTAAGTTTCAGAAACTTCTGAACGAGTTTCAAACATGTTGAAAATGCATGAAATGGTTTCGGTACAACTATAAAATTATGTGATCATTAAATTTGTCTAATTATAACATTGAACTTTTTAGTGCTTAATATTTGATAAATTTTAAAATGTAGAATGCATTGACGCAGCTTGCATCTAGATGGTGTGGGAAGATGCGCCCAAACTTGTTAGTGATACTTTCTTGCCCTTCAATAGAAATCAAAGGACATCCTTTGTTTGCTGGTGTTGTTCCAAAGCAACTTTAAAATAAAAATAAAAACTCAACAAATAACGACCATTAAGTTTGGGTGAGTTGTAAGTGAAATATATTGTATAGGATAGTCAAATAAATAGTGATATAGATTATTTGTATTGGATATAAAATTATCATTGGAACTAAATTGAGATAGAGAAATGTATGTCAAAATTTGTCATGTGTTTGTTAAAAAGTATTAAAGGATTTTGTTATACTTTTTTTTTTTAAGTAAAAAAGAGTTGGAGCCTATTATATTATCATTGACAAAATACAAAGCTGTTGGTGATGCCAGCTGTCCCGCCTGAGCAGGAAACCAGGATAGTTGGGCATCTCTGTCCATGTGTTACCATAGTTGCAGAGTAAGCAAAATTTAACAAAATTTACGTTGCTATTTCCTGCCCGTAGGAAACCGGGAATAGCAGGCATCAGCATGAGACTGGTTTTTTCATCTAAAACTAAGAAATATAAAAAGCTAACTGTCCTCAGGCATAGACTATTAGAACAAAACCACAAGCAAAGTCTGGGTCTGAACATCAAATAACCTCGGAGCCAGGGTGAGTGTCGTCGACCGCAGTGTGCCTCCATCTAGCTGGAAATGCATATGCTCGGGCACATGTCGGGCATTGTTTCTTTGGCGTGGCTCTAGAGTGCACTGCAAAGAACATGTCGAGCCTCTGCTCCAGTCTGGCGGTGCGAAAGACCCGATCTTCTAAGAGATTTCTCATGTCAAAGATGAGATTGAGGTAACCCCAGTCAACTGAGGGTGACTGTGCCGGGCTGGTGGCCGCTGTCGCTCCCTGCGTGTTGTATCCCGCAGCTCCTCTGGTGGGTTCGGGAGGAATTTCTTCCTCCACATAGCAGGGAGAGTAAGGTCTTTCTATGCTGATGTCGCCGTGGTTGCGCGTGCCGCTTGCCGCCTGTGGAGTGCTAACCGAACCAAAATGCGAGCGGGGGTTCCAGTTTTCCGGGACCATGAACAAGGTGTGTTCAGGAGGGCTTTCCAGTCCTCCTTCCGGGATCACCTCCTCGACGACCGCCATTGGAGGCGTGCGTGGTCGTTCCCTTCGTCTCCTGGCAGCCATTGCCATTGCTTTTTCAAAATCCGCCTTTCTCTTTCGTCGCGACTGTGCTGTGTACCAAGCCGCTCCTCTTCGCGGTGTCCCCCTGATTCTTGGCATGGTGAGGCTCCAATGTCTGAGCCAGGAGCGACCAATTGGAGTCGGATTGCTGCTGAGGGTGGGCAGTGTGGCCAAGAGAAGCTGCCGCACCAGTGGGACGAGAAAGAACTTGCTGCAATACCGGTGCTTTTGCGAGACGGAGGTTCTCGGGAGCGCTCTGCTACCTGGTGTTACAACTCCCACAATGAGCCCAAATGCTATGCCAACTACGATAACTACCACCATCACTTCTTCCATTAAAGTCTGAAGCTTAGTGCGGGTACCCTCCCCTTGTGCGAGAAGGCTCGGCTGTTGAATGCGCCTGTGCATATTCATGTCGAATTAATGTGCGTTTGATGTGAGCCGGTTGACACCATGACACCTCGTCCCAACTCGCTCCCACGTGGCCGTATCGCCCGCCTTGTCACCCCATCCGGGGAGGATTTTGTTATACTTGAAAACAAGTTAAAACATTTATAATGTTAATAAACATGTTAATATGAGTGTATAATTAGTTTAAAAATAAACATAGTCAATATGAGTGTGTAATAGTTTGGATGGTTGCCAGGAATGTTTGGGTTCAATTCCCATAAATGACATGATGAACTCATAATGAGTATTGTTGTAACGACTTCGAGCCTATATGTATTGGAAAGTTTCATTTGATTCAAAATTGAATAACAAGGAATTGTTATTTCCCTATGAAAAAAAAAAACATTTTTAATGAGTTTTTATCAATTTTATTAAAGAAAATTGTATGGTCATTAAATATGAATAGTGTAATAGTCAACATTTAGAGTGGACACCACCTATCATGTTGGGTGGGGGTGTCCACTCTTTCAAAACTATTACATAGTTCAATCTCCATAAGTTTCAAACATCATCATGACCCACTCTGAAAACCTACACTCAAATTTCCATTAAGTTCAGAGTAAAATTCACTATTAAATTCACCATTAAACTTGCGGGTGTTTGATATTCAGTAAATTTCATTTAAAAATGAAATAAAATGGAATGTGTTAATTAAGTAGTTAGAAACCAAAACTCTTTGGTAACCAACTATACTTTGTGTACTATGAGATTATGAGATTAGATCAACATTATTTTTATTGGATACAAAATTCATTATCAAGACAAATTGGGAGAGAGACAAAAACTAGCATAGTTTTGGGTATTAGTCTAGAGAGCCACATTATTGGTCCCAATGAGAAGAGTAAGGTCCTTGGTCATTAAGAATTCTCTATTGTAAGTGGACAAGCATATGATGGTGGACAAGCAAATGATTGGAAGATGAAAATATGCTAACCTCTAGGTTTATCTTGAACCCTAACTAGCCAAATCAATTCCATTATCAACTAAAACATCAATAACAATATTGGATGATCTTCGAGTGTGATTGGATGGAATGGGAGCAAAGGTCAAAATTAAATATTTGATGATTCCAAAAGTAGATAATAAATGCCAAAGTCCAAAGACTTCCCATTCCCTTCACTCACGTATAATTTGTTTTAATTTCGAAATAATGATCCAAGAGTAGTCTTCGATTATNGCCATTGCCATTGCTTTTTCAAAATCCGCCTTTCTCTTTCATCGTGACTGCGCTGTATACCAAGTCGCTCCTCTTCGTGGTGTCCCCCTGATTCTTGGTATGGTGAGGCTCCAATGTCTGAGCCAGGAGCGACCAATTGGAGTCGGATTACTGCTGAGGGTGGGCAGTGTGGCCAAGAGAAGCGGCTGCACCAGTGGGACAAGAAAGAACTTGCTGCAATGTCGGTTCTTCTGCGAGACGGAGGTTCTCGGGAGCGCTCTGCTACCTGGTGTTACAACTCCCACAATGAGCCCAAACGCTACGCCAACTATGATAACTACCGCCATCATTTCCTCCATTAAAGTCTGAAGCTTAGTGCAGGTACCCTCCCCTTGTGCGAGAAGGCTCGGCTTTTGAATGCGCCTGTGCATATTCATGTCGAATTAATGTGCGTTTGATGTGAGCCGGTTGACATCATGACACCTCGTCCCAGCTCGCTCCCACATGGCCACATCGCCCTCCGTGTCACCCCATCCGGGGATCCGGCAAATGATTTTGAAAATCATTCTCCTTTTTAATTATTGTTAAAATATTTGAAAAAAAATTGATATTGATAATTGAAGTTTGATGAGTACATTTATTATAAAATTAAATGAGAGAAAGCATAATTCACAGCTTCCTATCCATTTATTCAGAAAATTTTCATTAAATTCCACCCTGAAAATAAAAATTGATTATAAAAAAATTTCACACATCATTTAAAAAAATAAAATATTTGATCATGAAAATTTTGCACACAAAAAAAATTAGATGATTAATGTAATTATGTAATGAAATGATTGATGCGATTATGTAATTTTCATAATGGTATATTTTAAATCAATATTAATAAAAATATTTTTAACATGAAACAAATCACATTGAATTTTGATTCTTGATTTGGAGTAAGAAAAAATAACAAACCATTCATCGTCTCACGTTAGTTCATATTTTACTTCATCGTTACACAATAAAGGCGTTGGAGTTCTTCCCACGGGCCACCCGTAATGCTTTCCAGCAGTTCTGCTTGTTATTTGCGATGAAATATAGACTTAGTTTATATATATATATATATATATTCATTTTATTTATTTATGGATATGTTTATATTGTAAATTCATAATCCATTTAATAATATTAATATAACGATTTATTAATTATGTATATATTATTCAAATAAAGAATTATTCCCAAATTAATATTTTATAGATTTAAAATTTTATAAAAAAATAATTTATATATGTTATAAAAAATACAATTTGGGTGGGTTTAATGATTAAGAACAATATTTTTTTTAAAAGGCAAAAGTTCAAATACAGAGAAGGTAGGACATGTATATCTCAGTAAACTTTATTATAAATACAGGAAGGGATCATTTCTTCCTTACATAGATTATTTATCTTGAAATAGTCTTTTGATTGTGGGGTGTTATGTAAAACTACTTTTTGTTGGTTAAAAGTTCATTTTCCTAGTAAGTAAACAAATAACACAAGATTTATAAACTTTTATTCTTAATATGTCTAGGTTGATAGTTGAGTAATGTATGTTTTTTCTTATTTGATGAAAATAAAATAGTAATTATCTTTATGTTGAAAATAATGTTAGAACAATTTATTTTTTTTAAATCTTACCTATATGTGTAAAAGCTTGATCTATCATAATGTAAATGCATTACATATTTTACAATAGTTATATAATGTTGAATATATGTTTAGTAGTTTTGACAAAGGAAAACATTTTTTAAGCCCATGTATCAATAATAATATTCTATCTAAATAACAACTATATAAATTAGAAAACATTTTAGATATTATCTTCTCAAATCTTTTACACAAATATCTAATGCTTTGTTACTATATAACATTTTAGATATTATCTTCTCAAATCTTTTACACAATTATCTAATGCTTTGTTACTATATTTTATGCTTAAATGAAATAATTTATAATCTAACATAGCAAAAAAGAAATCCAAATATAAAAAAATACATTTTCAAGCTATAAACTTTCAACAAGTCTAAGTAAATACTTATAAAAACAATTTTGCAATCTAAACATTTAATAATATCAATCACCATGTATTTTTAGAAATATATTTTAAAATATTTAAGAGTTGGATTTTTACTAAAGATTCATATTCATCTCTTTTTATCCAATGAATTGAAGAGATTTAATTTTACCTTATGAACTTGAGTGACTCTAATGGTTAAGAACATGTGTTTCCTCCTAAAAAATCACAAGTTCAAATTAATATCTAAACTATGTATCAATATATCTTTATAAAAACACACTAAAATAAATAAGTTGTAAAAAAAAGTAACACCAAAAATAATATTATTAATAATTAATAATATATTAAATTAATTTGAAAATCATAAACATATTTCCTATTGAATTTCAAATATTTATTTTTGAAAATAAATATTTAATAAGGTTGGTGTAAGATTTATTTCTTATTTACAACATATCAAATGATTTTCTTTTCATAATTGATAAACATTTTTTTCTTCAAATTTATTTTGTAAAAAAAATGATTAAATACTTTGTAAAAAACAATCATTTTAAAAAATAATTCAAACTTCATTTGATTTTGATGTTTTCATTGTATTTAATTAAATAGATTTTCTCTTCATAATTGATAAACATTTTTTCTTCAAATTTATTTTGTAAAAAAAAATGATTAAATACTTTGTAAAAAACAATTATTTAAAAAAAAATCCAAACTTTATTTGCTTTTGAAGTTTTCGTTGTATTTAATTAAATATTAAAAGAAGTGAGATACATTTTATAGTTTAATGTTAAAATGATTATATTGATCGTATATAATTTATTTACTTTTCACATTTAAAATGAATTGAATTTTACATTTTTGTAAAAAATAATAAAATTTCATTTTATAGTTTAATGTTAAAATGATTATATTCATCTTATATAATTTATTTATTTTTCTTATTTAAAATGGATTTGATTTTATATTTTATAAAAAATAATAAAATATAATAAATTAGAAGATTGAGTGGTAAAGAATGGTTATAAAAGAGTTAAATGTTAAAATATAAAAATACAAAAGAGGATTGAGGCTAGCGCTATATTAGTTTGATGCTACTCCAAAAATCATATGGTTAACTTAAGTTATGACCATTACCAATTAGAAAATTGATTCGATACATATTTAGTTAAAAGTAGCCAAAATAGATTTTCCATGTTGTATGCCACTCTTAGTAATCTCTATGATATACCTGTACTTAAAAGGTTGCTTTAATGGTATTCGAATAGTGTACTCAAACTCCTATTGAAAGTATAATTTTCATAGTATCTTGGAGAAATAAAACGAAGTGAAGTTTATATGATCGGTAATCGGTTCGATTATGGATTAGAACAAGGGTTGCGGAGCAACAAGTTCCTTCCCAAAAGGAAGGAAGCGAGTGTCCATCAAGGTTCAATGTATATGTTGTGTTTCTTTCATGAGAATAAGGTAATTCCTGCGAAAGCGTAATCAAGAACACATACATGAAACTAGCAGCAACAGTTGATGGCTTCCGTTCTTACATACATGAAATCATTTTCTTTCCATGAAATCATTTTCTTTCCGAGTAAAAATTTTGTGCAACAACTTCAAATTACACCCTTTTACACTACACCTTTTACTGAAAGGACACCCAACCTTTCACCCCAAGTTACCTTTTAGACTACACCTTTTTTTGAAAGGACACCCAACCTTTCACCCACACACTTGGGGAGAAAGGAGGGGAGAGTTTTGCAAAACCCTATATTGCATTGCAATTCATGAATCACATCATTTGACTTTGATGAATAATCAATTGATGGGTGACGCAAATGAAAACGATGCAACGTACGTACGTTGCCCGCAATTACAAGCTCTATGCATTGGTGTGGTTTAAGAGAAGAGTCTGTGGTCTCTACGATCTCAACCCTGATTATGCAATTCCTTTGAATACTACTTACGTTCAGGGTATCGTCCTTCCAACCTTCTTCATCGAATATTTGTTCCGTTACATCCAAAATTTATTCTCCGAAATAAATAAAAAAACATATGCACTCTGCAACAGTCTCCCGTAAAAGAGAAAAATATTCCCACTCAATGGTTACCATGGCCAGGTCGAAGCCCGACATTTAGTGGGAGATAATCATTCTCGAATGGGAGAAAAGAACTCCTGAAATATCCTTCAAGCTATCTGCGGCTCCCAAATTCCTGCATCGTCGAGTGTTTGAGAAAATCCTCCTAGTGTTCGCTGGCTTGAAATCGAGATTTATTTTTCTCTACATGGTGCCCTGGCGAGATGGACCAGAATATCCAAGGAGATTTTTCCATGGTACAAAGGTAGGAAGTGCACTTGTTTTGGTTTCCCTCTTCTATTTCACGAAATCCATTGTTTAAGCAGTTTCACGAT
>SNQJ01S0006402.1:186238-197135 GCA_010110895.2 Picea sitchensis
TGAGTCGATGGTGGTTATGACTTGATTTGGAAGCAATTTTAGGTAGCCTCTTGTCTTCCATGTTGTTTAACTTGTTCTTTTACATTAGGTATCTAGTCATAGTCATTCTCTCAATGGGGGAGAGGCTTGTTTCTACGAGGAGGATGGGATAAGGCGTATTTCCTTTAATTTTGAGATTATAGGTTATAAAATTCTTTTGTATTTGCTCTATCTTTCTACAGAATTCACAAGAGATACTACAACCCAGACTTCACATCAATAAAGAATAATAGGTGTAACAATAGTCTCAAAGAGGAGTTTCTTCTTATCCCAACTCCAAATTTTAGTTGATTTACAATTGTTTTCAAGCCCATAAAAAGCTTTCCATCCCTCAATAATCCTTTTCTCAATGTTATAATTCCAATTAAGCTCGTGGTGAATATCAATTCCAAGATATTTGTATGAAGTCACTTTCTCCAAGTTGTTGTTGTCATATACCAAGATATCATAAGGGATCTTATTGGATTTAATAATCATGACCTTAGTCTTATCAGTATTAACAGTCATACACATATTCGAGCAAAAATCCTTGAGGATTCTTAGTTGGTTTTCAAGATCACGGGGACTCCTTTCCATAAGAAAAATATCATCCACATAAAGAAGAAGATTGATGACTATACTAGTGAGAGTAGGGCTGACACAACCTTTTTTTTCCAAGCATTCTTCTAATTTATCAATGTATATGCCAAAAAGGGTAGGGCACAAGGGACAACCTTGTTTGACTCCGATATTGCAGTTAATCTCCTTCGACTAGCCCTCAGGGTTTTTAAACTTAGAAATGACATTCTCATACATCCTTATTGCAATAGCCCTCAACTCGAGAGGCACTTTTATCTCTTCCAACCTATTCCAAAGGTTTTTCCTAGGAACCATGTCAAAAGCTTTTCTAAAGTCAACAAAACAACAAAAAAGATTGGTTTTAGTATTGCAAAACTTCTGTGCAATGATCCTAAAGGTAACAAGATGGTCCATAGTTACATTATACATTAATGCAAATTGATATTTTAATTTATATATTGCATTTATACATTATTATTTTTATTATATAATATATTAATATAATAATTAATTAATACATTAATTTTGTATTAAAGGTGAAAAATAAGGTAATTTTGTATTAAAGGTGAAAAATAAGGTAGATCTCTTATATCAACCACTTTTATAAAATGATTATTACTAGTAATAAGATACAATGAAAACTTCAAAATCAAATGAAGTTTTCTTTATCTTTTAAAGTGATTGTAATCCTTTTTACAAACTATTAAAATCATTTCCTTTAATAAATTTAATGTTAAAACATTAGTTATAGTTTTAAATGATTATAGTTTTTTTTATAAAATACTAAATCATTTCCTTTACTAAAGGAAAATTTATTTATTGATTATTAAGTGAAAATCATTTGATATGTTGTAAGAAATCATTCAACACACAATAAGTAAATATTTGGTGTTAACTCTTTTTACAACTTCTCTACTTTAGTGTGTTTTTAGATGGATACATTGATAACTCAATTTAGATATTGACTCTTTAACAAAGTGGACATTATATTAATTGTAAAACAATTTTAAGAGGATTTCTAAATTATTTGGTTCTTGAAATAAGATTTTAGTAAGACTATGTTTGGTTTTTATCACAATGTCTCCATGTATTTTAGAAGTAGAGTTGTAAGTAATTGTTGAAATAAGATTTTAGGGATATTATTTTTATTATACTTTTCGAAAGCATGGGTATATAGAAATCTATATGAGTTGACCAATTTTTATTTTTTTTAAGTAAGAGGTTTCATATTAAGTACCTGCTAGAGGCAAAAAAGAGGTTCCAAGTACATAGATTATCCTGCTGTGATGACTGGGCTACCCCAACAGAGAGGAAACCAGCCCAGTCAACAGCCTAGTCAGCAAAAGCATAATTGTATACTAAAAAGAAAAATGTCTGCAACAACATAGATAACCATATAAAGAGAGAACCTGACACAACATCAAGCTAGACACCGGACGCGTAACCCGACCAGGTGGCAATGAGGTCCCCTGGCCAAGGCTCCTCTTCGACAACTGTCGTCCCGACTCCCCACTGCTTCTCGTCCTGCTTCGTGGCCGCGGCGTCCGGGTCGTTCCTCACCCTATCCTCCGCTTCCCTGGTCTCTTTCCCACTTCTCGTCGGTCTCGACCCTGCTGCATTCTGCTTTGCCATATCCTCGCCTGGAGTAGCTGCCCAATGCATGGTGGTATCCTCAGTTGTTCTCGCCCTCCTGATGTCATTTTCTTCTTTGGCTTCTGCTTCGGGGTGCTTCCTGGAAGGTACTCCTTCCGGGGGTGAAAGAACCGCTTCGTGCAGGGAGGTTAGATGTTGGAGAAAGAGCGCCATGTTATCGTTGGTGCGTTGCAGCCTAAAGTGCAAGTCATCCACCCCCTGACAGAGTTCAAAGACAAGGCCATAGAGGATAGCCACCTTGTCTTTTATCTACTCGTTGATTGAGAAGTCGGGAGTGGGGGGGGCAGAGTGCCCAGTTTTGCTCAGAGGAGAAGGCGGGTCTACCCCTAAGTCTCTTGGGAAAGTTGGGCTCGGAGGGTGGGCTGGTTCAGTCACCGATGGAGCGGGGAGAGAGCGCAAGAACGAGCCGGGAAACCGCAGAGCCAGTTCCAAACAATTGAAATTCATGGTCGGCGGATTGAGGGAGGAAGAGCTATGGGGCTTGGGCTTAGAGGGGATGGAAGAATCAGTGGGTGGCGAGGCTCACGAAGAGGTGGAGGGCCGACGTGGTCTCCAGGGAGAGCCCCGCTGCGGCTTCCCTCTTAAACGTTTTTTGTGCTTAGGCATGGGTTGCGCAGGACTATGGTCGTCGGGCTACTTGATACGATAAATCATCGAGGGCCAGTGAACACAGTCAGAAGATGGGCATGGTTGCAACGGGATGAGCCCAACGAACCACCAACAAAGATAATGAATAGAGCTGAGTGAGAGCGCCATAATACAACACAAAGGCCGAGGGTGAGCATTAACAACCCTTCTCATCGCATTAAGGGTGTTTTAATGCTGCGGGAGGGTGTCATACGGTGGCACGATCCCATCACATGGCTCTGTGCCCCGTTGGCATATGCCCCCCCTGTCATGCTCCACGTGTTCCCTGCTAACACCCCATCCGGGGGAGCATCCATCGCCCGAGCTTGGCGAATGCATTGCTGAAGAATTGGATGATCAGAGTCTGAGGCTGAGTTACAGAGGAATTCCATGTCACTCCAGTTGATGCCTATATTTGCTAGGTTGTCCACCACTTGATTCACCTGCCTTCTAATGTGGGCTGGGATGATGGTCATACCTGGCCATAGAGAATCAGTGATAGTCTGCAGTCCATGTAATAGTCTCCAGCTGGGCGATATTTTGTTCGGGTTGGCTCCGTTTATGATTTTCCGCAGTAAGTTGATAATGATTAAGGAGTCTCCCTCATTGACTATCTTAGTGAAGTTGTTTTCAATGGCTATTTGGATTCCCCTGATGAGACCCCTCAGTTCTGTTGCATTGTTCGTGGAGTGGCCTATGGGGCCTGCACTGATGAGGAGGATGTTCCCAAGGGTGTCATGGAGGACAATTCCATAGCCTGCAGGATGGGGATTGCCCTTGGAGGCCCCATCAAAGTTAAGCTTGATAAAACCTTCTGGGGGAGGAGACCAGAAGGAGGTTCTGCTGGGGGGAGGGGGCTGGTGAGGAGAAGGCCGAGCCTGAAGGGGAGAGGGCGGGGTCCAGAACCGGATGATGGGGAGTTCGTCTGGGTTGCTGTTCTCGAGCTCATCAGATCGTGACTGAAGGGGGAGAGTCTCCAGAATGTTACGATAGCACTGATGCCAGCAGTGTTGCCAGGGGAGGGCGAGGCCTTTGAAAGTTCTTCTATTCCTTTCTTTCCAGGTTTGTCATAAGATGAAGCCCGGTAGGAGTTGCCAAACCCGATTGAGGAGGGGAGAGTGGAAATCTTGGTCCCTCCAGTTTGTAATGGTTGCAAGGATTCTATCTCTTCTTCGATCATAGGTGCGCATAATAATTGCAGCTTGATCCCAGATTTGAGTTGTATAATGGCAGGAGTTGAGAAGATGGTTCATTGTTTCCTCTGCCTCTCCACAGAGTAAGCATATGGAGGGACCAAAGAATCCCCTTTTCGAAAGGTTATCCCAAGTTAAGATGTTGGAGTGAATGACAAGCCAGAGGAAGAGGGTAATTTTTGGCCAGTGCTTAAGATTCCATAGCTTGCACCACACTTGCGCATTAGGGAGAGGGTTTGTGGCCGCTTTGAGTTGGTAACCTTCCCTAGTGCTGAAGGTTCCCCTTGGTCTGTATCCCCACATTAGGATGTCCTCGCCTATTCTTTTGGGGATTTTTCGTTTCATCATCTCTTCGTGCCAGGGTTCTAGATCTACGCCAGCCCCCAAAGCGACGTGTTCTCTGTCCAGGTGCCAGCGGTGCCACATGTTTTCCTGGGGTCCGTCCTGCCAGTAGTCAGCTACTTTTGTCAGACCTGCCCGAGTGGCTTTAGTGCATATCTCCTGGGCCCATTCCTCCTTACCCAGAACCGGCCATTGTTGCCAGGAATCTTGCCAGAAGAGGGTCGTTTTTCCATTCCTGATTTCCTAGAAGGCATGCACGAATACGAGTTGCCAATTCTGCCTCGCTGTTGTCCATATTAAGGATCCCAGGATATCTTCATTCCATCGGATGAGGTTCTTTTCTACCACATTTGGAGTATATTTCTTCCTCCAGAGTCCAGCCCAGAGGTCCTTGGGGATTTTTAACCAACACCACCATATTTTGGCACTTAACACCTTATTCAAGATGAAGGGATCTCTCAAACCTAGGCCGCCTTGTTCCTTGGGTCGACAGAGTTTGTCCCAACTGACCAAAGCTAGCTTCTTTCCTGTGTTAAGGCCTTGCCAGATGAAGTTCCTTTGCAGGCATTTGATGGTGGTAAGGACGAACTTTGGGGCGGTCATAGAAGAGAAGGAATAGATCGGGAGGGCCTGGAGGAAGGCCTGGAGCAAAATGAGGCGACTGGGTAGGTTTAGAGCTCGAAAGGTCCAAGAGGCCAGTCTTTTGGTGAAGGAGGATAAAAGGTGCTCCCAGGAAGAGTTCTGGAGTGCATTGTCTATTAGGGGAATGCCGAGGTATTTGGACGGAAGGGAGCTTCGGTTGAAACCAAGGAGGCCAGAAATATGGCACTGGACCAGCAAGGGAGTGTTAAAGAAGAATATTTGGGATTTATCCTTGTTGCAGTCTAGCCCCGAGGCATCCGAGAAGGTTTAAAGGAGATCCGAAATGGATTTGGCCTCCCGGACGGTGGGGCTACCCATCAGGAGGGTATCATCAACAAACTGGATATGTGAGATGGGAGGGGAGATGCCATGCAGGGGGAGACCTATTAGAAGTTTGCTTTCAATAGCTGCGTGGATGGATCTAGTAAGGCCTTCGGTCATTATAATGAACAGGAACGGAGAGAGGGGATCTCCTTGCCTGATCCCTCTGGAGGGGGAGAAGGGCCTCGATGGGACACCATTGACAAGAAGAGAGAAGAAGGTTGAAGAAGTTAGATTCATAATCTAGGTTACCCAACATTGATCAAAGCCGAACGCTAGAAGCATTGCTTGCATATAATCCCAACTAATCTTGTCAAAAGCCTTAGAGATGTCTAATTTAAGAAGCATACCTGGGGTCTTGGTTTTCTGCAGAGAATGGATCACCTCATGGGCCAGGATAACGCTGTCTAAGATTTGTCTGCCCTCAACATAGCTCGATTTCTCTGGGGATATTATTGTAGGTAAGATGGGCTTGAGTCTCCTCGCTATTACTTTTGTCAGCAGCTTGTAAATGACATTACATAGCGCTATTGACCTGAACTGCTTGGGGTGATTTGCCTGCCCCTCTTTGGGAATTAAGGTGATGAATGTAGCGTTCAGTGCCTGGAGGATCTGACCGGAGGCTCGGGAGACCTCTATAATTTCCCAAACTTCTGTTCTGATCAGCAACCAGCAGTGGTGGAAGAAGTCACTTGTGAAACCGTCAGGGCCTGGAGCCTTGTCCTTGGGGGTCTCCTGAAGTGCTTGGTCTACTTCCTCGATTGTTATTAGGCGAAGAAGGCCTACGTTTTGCTTCGGGGTGACGAGGGAGGGTACATTCCGGGTGACTTTGTTGATTGCTTCCTGTCTATTTGCCTGGGGTTCCGTGAGGAGGTTTTGAAAGTGACTTATCAGGGTGTTTTCCATATCCTCATGGGAGTGAACCACGTCCCCGTTGTTTGAGATGAGGTGTGTGATCTTGTTGGTGTGCCGTCTTTGAATGACAGTCCTATGAAAGAATTTGGTGTTGCGCTCCACTTCCTTGAGCCAATGCACCCTTGATTTCTGTTTCCATAATACTTCTTCTTGCTTTTGCCTGACTTCGAGCTGCTGATTCAAATTCATTTCCTGAACTTTGAGCTCATTGGTGAAGCCTTGAAGTCTGATTTGATGTTGAACCGCTTCCAGTTGCACCGAGAGTTGTTTTCGAGCATCAAAAATATTGCCAAATGTGTTCTGGTTCCAGATTTTGAGAGTCTGCTTGAGATTCTTTAACTTTTGCTGAAATTTATACATTTTGGATCCGTCGGGAACTGCTGCCTTCCTCCACCAATCTTGGATGTGTTCTTGGAAATTTGGTTGATCTAGCCAGAATTTCTCAAATCTAAATGGTTTCTTACCGGGCGTAGCTGGAATATCCAGTTTTAGTTGTAAGGGCCAGTGATCTGACCCAGAGAAGTTTAGGATATCCACTTCCATTGTGATGCCCTCCATCATAAGAGATTCTGATATCAGGAACCTATCCAGCTTGCAGGAAATTTGGTGTATGCCAGTTCTTCTATTTGTCCAGGTGTGCACGCCATTGTTGATGTCCAAATCAATGAGGTGAAACTCATCTATGAGAGGATTGAATTCATCGGAGTCCCTGTCCAAGTGCCTTGATCCTCCTCTTTTTTCCGCCAGGCTGCGGATGATGTTGAAGTCGCCACCATATATCCAATTTTTGTTTCGTGCTAGGCCAGTGATATACTGCAGGCTTCTGAGGAAGATCTGCTTATCCCTTGGGCTGGCTGGGCCGTAGACATTGGTCAGGGTGCCAGGCCTATTTGAGCCTATAAGCCTGTAATCAGCGGTGATGGACCATCTGGTAGTGATGAAATTTTCCAATAGCACGACATTGGTGTTCCATAGTATAGCCAGACCTCCAGCTGTTCCTGTGGCGTCAATAGCTACTGACGTCCCTTGTTTTTAGCAGTAGGGTAGAAGCTTGTCTATGTCTTCTGAAGTGCATTTTGTTTCCTGTAGGAGTACAATTTCTGGTTTTTCTACTATTATCAGATACCGTAGAAATTTTTTCTTGCTACGTCCGTTGAGGCCTCTGATGTTCCATGTGAAGATATTCATGATGATGGGGGAGTGGGGAGGGGAGGGAAGCTGTCCGAGATCAGGTTGATTTGTCCAGAGTTTACCATAAAGTTTCTTATTTCTTGTATGAGCTTGTTGGTGGTTTTACGTCCTCTTTTCTTTTCATCCTTCTGGGATTTGGTTGGGTTTTTTGATTGACTGCCTTGGATTCCGAGGCTTTTATTGGCTCGAGCTGAGGATCCAGCTGAGGAGTTGAGGAAGACTTTGTGTACCTTCCGTAGTTGATCTTTGGGTATTGTATAGAGCTTTTGTTGCCGATAGGCATGTTCGAGGTGCTCCAGATCCACCCCATCCAAATCTTGCTCTTCTAGCTCCATATCCGCCTCCCCTTCTTCTATCTCTAGAACATCTTGAGCCGTGTCATGGTGGGCTGGATCAGGCTCCTGGCTCTAGCTTTGTCGTTATGTTCCTTGACTGGTAGATTGAGGTACATTGCTCGGAGAGGGTTCAATGGGATTTGCCTGATTTATGGGGTCCTCTGTATGGTTCTGCAAGATGGCATATTTATTACTAGTTGAAGGATCTTTGCTTACCTGGGCCAGTGGTTTCCGACCTCCTTGATGCCTTTTCCCCACTGGTTGCATGAAACCATCCTTGTCCTTGCCATCTTCTAGGTTCCCTTCTTTCGGCGCCATGTTGAGTGGGCATTCTCGGAATAGGTGCCCATGCTCATGGCATTTCCTACAGCGAAATGGGATATGCTCGTAGTCTATGGTTTGAGACCAGTCCTCGTCATGATACTCCAGTGTGATGGATCCTGGGAGCGGTTTGGCAATGTTTAGATACACACAGATTCTCACATAGGAAGTATAGCATCGTTGCTTAGTGGCCTCTGAGGATTTGACGTAGATACCTATGGTGTTCCCAATGCCGGCCAAAACTTCTTCTAACCAAAACTCCTGGGGTAGGGAGTATAATCTGAGCTAAACCGGTGCATGGGTAAAGTCTTCCTTCTCGGGGCTAAACTTCTCGGTCCAAAATCTTAAGAAGAGTCCTGCCGAATTATAGAAATACGACCCTCCATCAAAGATACGGTTGCGGTCCTCCAGGTTGTGGAAGATAATGGTGAAGAAACCCTTGGAACCCAGTTGCAGTTCATAATGCCCTCTCAGCTTCCACCAGTATTGTATCCATTTGGTTAAATCTCGCTCTGAGGGCCAGAGCCCTAGGAATTTTCCCACCAAGGCGTAGTCCCTCATGTATTGCTTCTGTTCTTCTATTCGTGGTGAGCTAATGACATATTTCGGTGCCTGTGGAGCTTGTGGAATGCACTTACCCAGTACACATGGTGTTGACGCGCTGGCTTGGACTGTCTCCTTTCCTGGATCTATGTCCATTGCTCGGTCTTTGAAAGTTTCTTCCTCCAGGAGCTCCGTGTGCAGATTTGGAGGCGGTTCAAAGGTCGGCCTCTTTGGGTCATCTGTGGGATTACCATTTGCAGTGACGCGGCTATAGGAGGCGCCCGACGACTCCCCCTCCTTGCGATTCATGAGCCCCAGTGGGGCAAAGAGTATGTCTTCGCATACCAGGGCCACAGGGCGCTAAACCCTAGTTGTAGAAAACAAAATCCCATGAGTTGACCAATTATTAGTTGAGGTTTGACTAACAAAAATTTGAGCTTTATTAAAAGTATAACATTATAAATAGATTTTATTTATTTATTTTAATTAGTTTAAAGAATTTTTCCTAATCTATGTTTGGTGGTTCAAATGACCCTGTTATTACAGAGATACCCAAATTTTGCACCTCAATCTTAGTTTAAAAGAAACGTTTTGTTGGTATTTTTTCCCCAACTAAGTACTGTTGAAAATTAATGCTAACATTACTTATAAAAAATAAATGTTTGTTTTTCAATACTATATTTATACAACTTCCATGATAGGCTGGTTGTCTTCTTTGTTTATGCCATGGTCGTTTGTAGAGTGTAAATATGGTGGTCTCCATGCTGCACATGGATATAACATGAAAACATTGAGCTAGGTACAGTAAAGAGTCAGGTGTAAATATATTCAAAGAGAATGAGAAGTTCAACACCATAAAAGATGGTGGACGCTAAATCTGTTACAGTTAGAAATCGTAAGTTCATGACTAATAGGCTTGGAAGAAGTTTGTAAGTATTTTGTGTGCTCTCTATTTCTATTTTTTCTGATGAAGCTCTTCCTTAGATGTTAGTTTTGGGTCCATTGATCTCTGAGTATTAAGTTTCACCATATGTGTTTTTTTTTAGCCTTTGGCAGGTTATCGATGTTCTTCACCCAAGAAGGCACAAGATGACAGAACAGTGGAAAATGCAAACTAATCGGGCTGAATGTTTATTTTCCGCATTTGGTAAAAGAGTCTCAAGGACTCTTCACAGTAACCATGCTTGGAGTAAGCTGCAATCATGGAAGTCCATGGGACCACATTTCAGTGACTTCAGTCTGAGAAAACTGCCTACTAAAATTTTCAGTGATTTCAGTGAACTTCAGTTTGAGAAAACTGCCTACTAAACTGAAGTCACTGCCTACTTCAGTCTGTAAGATACTTTATACTAAACTTTTGTATAAAGTAGAGTCTACAGTAGGACCTTCATCTTTCTTCCTCAACTTTGTGCCTAAAGGTATGGGGGTTTCTGCTGGATTGCATCCTTCCATGCGAAACCGTTTGATGATGTCTGCTGCATAATTTTGCTGACAGACAAAAATGCCTTTGGCTGATTGATGAACCTCAATGCCTAAAAAATATTTCATGATGCCAAGATATGTCATCTCAAACTCAGATTGCATGGCATGGTTGAAATCTGTTAGCTCTAGATTTCCTGTGTAAATCATGTCATCAACATATAAACATACACTTAGTATTTTACCGTTCTTATCTGTTTTGATATAAAGTGTTGGTTCATTTTGACTTCTGTTGAAGCCACTTTTGATCAGGTAGGTGTCAATTTTGTTGTACCAAGCTCTTGGAGCTTGCTTTAAGCCATACAAGGCTTTATTCAACCGATACACTTTGGCTGGGTGCTCTTGGACTTCAAATCCAGGTGGTTGATTGACATAAACTTCCTCTTCTAAAAAACCATTTAGGAATGATGACTTGACATCCATTTGGTATACTTGCCATTTGTGTTGTGCTGCTATGGCCAATAAAGTCCTTAGAGTGTCTAATCTTGCTACTGGAGCAAAAGTTTCACCATAATCAGTACCTGGTTGTTGTGAGAAGCCTTTGACAACAAGTCTTGCCTTGTGCTTTTCAATCTGTCCTTTTTTATTCAGTTTAGTTTTGTAAACCCACTTGACACCAATACTTTTCTTGTGTCTTGGTAAATCAACAAGATCCCATGTCTTGTTCTTCTCAATGGAGTCAATTTCTTGGTTCATGGCTTGAACCCAATGTGGCTCCTTAGCTGCTTCCTTAAAGGA
>SNQJ01S0006403.1:0-12684 GCA_010110895.2 Picea sitchensis
TTTTTCATCTCTCTGCATCCCACTCCCTACATCACAAGGAAAGAAATGGCCTTGACTTAGACATGTCAAGACCTAGACCTAAACCTAGACATAGAAATACTTAGACATGGCAAGACTTGGGGCATGACCTAGACCTATATGATGATCATGCCATAGACCTAGAACATGACCTGGACCACGACATAGAGCTAGATCTATATCTAGACGATGACCTAGATCTTGACTTAGACCATGACCTCGACCATGACATAGAGTTGGAGCTAGATTCAGACAATGACCTAGATCTTTATGTAGACCATGACATAGACCCCCCAGCTCCATCTAATCATATGCATAACTTATACTCAACCCTTAAGCCCCTCTACACTCGAGCCTTGAGTGCACTATGCATATACCTTTTGTACAACCCTTGCACCGAAACCATCCACATCTTGGTGCTATAACCATTACTCTATACTTGAAAACACTTTCAATACTAACCCTTGGGGCCTTAGTTATCCCCATACCCATATACATATTTATTTATAAATATGTTTGGTCTATAAAAAGTTCTTTATCGTTGCATTAAGAGTGTGCACATGATTTTGTGACTTGATTGAGCTATAGTTGTTGGTTGTTTATGCTGAAGAGGAACACACATGTGCTTTAGTGTGCACGTGTTCTAGGAACACGCGTGCATTCCTGCTGGGCATTTTTTGGTGCCAATCACACTCTATCACCTCATCTCTTTCAAGGCTGATAAACAATCTGCGACATCTTCAGACAAAAATAGCATGCACATACATGTTTTTCTTATTTTAGTGGTCTTATTTGATTCATTAAGATTTTTTTTCTATTGCGAGATGTTTGTAGGAAAATTTGGAAGACAAACTTGTCAAGTGCAATTGGAATTGTTGTTTGTATCTTCTTGGAATTGGAAGAAAAAATTGTCCAAGTGTAATTGGAATTGTTGTTTGTATCTTCTTGTGTCTTATTGGAATTGGAAGACAAATTTGTCCAAGTCCAATTGGAATTGTTGTTTGTATCTTCTTGTGTCTACTTGGAATTGGAATACAAATTTGTTCAACTTTGTTCAAGTGCAATTGGAATTGTTGTTTGTATCTTCTTGTGTCTTCTTGTAATTGGAAGACAATTTTTTCCAATTGGAATTGGAATTGGAATTATTAGATGTGTCTTCTTTTATAATATAAAAAACAATTTCTCCACTTGGTTGTGAATTATTACATAATACAAAGACAAATTTGTGGTGGGTGTTTGGATGCCAATTTTTATCTTTAAACATGGGAAACCAACGGAGTCAAGAAAGAAATTCCTCAAGAAAAAATAAATTGATCGAAAAGGTAGAAGAAGAAAGAGAAAAAGAAAGGTTATGTATTTCAAAGCGTGGATTTTCAGAAGAGGGAAATCCAATTTCTAGCAGAATAGATGTCGCTATTGTTTCTCCTCCATCACCATAAGCAAAGCGCAAGAGTTCATTAGAGAGAAATCCATCCAGTATCTCATCAAGACAACTTGTTGTGGATGACTAGATGATGGAGGATTTGCTTGGATTTGATTATACAATGGATGAAATTAGAGAAGCAACCGATGTATAACACTGTGGTGAAGAAGTTCATATGGTGCAATCTCTTGTTGGAAAGGCAAATGTTCCATAAACTAGTCAATCCCATGTCCACTCTCCCCCCACAGTTGATCCACTAGTAATTGAAGGGGAAAGAACTGCAACATTGTTAACTCCACAATAGGGAGGCAAAGAGTGCCAGAATAGGGGTTCATCATCCCTACCTAGATTGAGCATTGTGCGGTGAAGAAATCCTAAATGCATTTGGGTCGATGAAAGTGGTCTAGCATCACTTGAAGGTAATTTAACTAACCGTACCATTCATTATCACTCTTCTAAAATCATCAAAGAATATTTTGAACCAAAATCTGATGTTGCTAAATGTCAATTATTTTTAGATTTTTTTAAAATCTAGAATTTTGACTGATGTTAGGAGAATTTTAGGCATTAAAACAGTCAAAAGTGTAGAAACAAGTCATCATATTGTGATAAACCTTGTAGAGTTTTTTCAAATAATTGGTAAGAAATCTCATTCTAAAGACTACAATGCAGCCCGATGTGTCTTGTCATAATCAATTGTTAGCAAGATCATGAGAAAACATTGTTTTCTACAACAAACCTCTCACCTCTTGAAATGAAATGTCAAAACCCTTAGAAATTATTCTCATATATGAGATATCCTCGACACAAGTGGCCAAAAATATTTGTGGGCCTTCACTGGTAGGCTACCTCGTTCTAACATGAAGTTAAATGGAGTGGTTGAGGGACTAGTTCAAGATTTGTGGCATGAGAACACTAAGCCTTCTTCCAACCAAAAAGATGCAATAAAATTGATAAGGGGATATAGGGACCATTAACCCCATATTAAACACTTTCTTGACATTACACAAACAAAATTGTATGAGAGATTCAGAACAGTACATAGTGCACTTAACTTGGGGAAAATATCTTTCCATAAATGCAAGCCTTGGTATCTTTGAATAAACACAATTCATAACACATGCTATTGTAGATATCACATTGAGTATGGTTATTATTATGACACACATATATATTTTTTGTGTTTTGCATAACACCCTTTTGCAAGAATGTTCAGTTATATTTCCATCGTCGTCATCTAGATACTTTATCCATAGAATATTGTGTCCAGGACCAGAGGGTTTTACATTTTATCAAAAAGAATGATTAGATGGGACATGCCCCAAGTGCGGTGGAATGACATTACTGAGCAAGTGAATCCATGTAAGTGATGAGTATGAATTGGAGAGGAAGGAGGTTTCCTTGTAGAGCTTTAAATATGTGACATATGATATTGATGGAGGAAAGTGCTATGGGGAAATTCCCCCTAAACTGAGTCTAAGGAATAGGCAAAGAGATAACTCCCTTAAAAGACTAACTTATCTCTAATCTACCCCCAAAAAATATAGACTAAATGATAAGAGAGAGGGAAGAGAAGGTTAAGAAGAGCACCTTGGATCCTTACAGTTAATGTATACCTCTTCTACTTGTTGTTGCCTCTTAGATCTTCAATCTCCTCCCAAACTTGACCTACAATAGGCTAAGAACGCAACACAACACCATATACAATCTTTGTTAATCACTTAAAATTCTAAATATATATGTAAATGATCAAATTGATAAGAACATATACACATAAAGTTTTGGGACAAAGATAATCTATTTTATTCATATACAATATGAAAGGTTACAACCTTTGCTTGTGGACATCGCTCTATGAACCAAGTCCCGGCTCCTCTGTCGTGGCTCCAAGTGCACCAATGCCACATAGAATTATCACAACCAATATGTCATCATGGGAATAAGGAAGGGTTGTATAGGTAGAATGGTTGGAAGGGAAAGATGAGGATAAAACTTAGAGCAAGATGCAAAACTTGGGAAATGAGAGGGAAAGAATTTTGGCAAACTTTTCTTATTCTCTTGTTCATATCTCTAAATGACTCCCCAAGGCCTCTTTTTATGTGAGAAAAAGATGGTTATTTGGTTTGGGGATGGGCTACAAGGGGTAAAATGGTTAGGAAACCCTTCATAGCCCATAAAATCCACCGAAATACATGCAATTTTATATTTTTTTCATTTTTTGGAAGTCAAAGTGGGCTAACTAGCATGTAGCAAGTGTATGTATGCAGGCTTACTAGCATGCAACATGCGTATGTACACAGGCATATAGTGCAACAAAGTGCGTACATTATCCAAAAAGTGGTTTTTTGGAAGGAAACCTCAACAATATGATTGGTAAAGGATGAAAATGGATGGGGCAATGTCTTAGATGCATAAATGTGACATTTTTGGACTATATTATATGCCCCCTATTGTGTGAGGTCGGAAGAGAAACTAATGGCCGAAATACAATATAACATATTTATACAGTGGGAAGGAACAAAGTCAAGTGAGCCCAAAATGAGTGTTTGCGACCATGTCATCTACAAAATAATGATAATCTCTCTAAGGCGAGCATACCCATGCTTAGGATAAACTAAGCATGTCTTCCAATCAAGTACCTTACATATCCATGTCATATATATAGTAATCATGGCTACATGACTAATGTGTAAGCCAATATAAAGTGTATCCATGAACAATACCCAATGAATCTACATCTCAAAATCATCAGAAGATATACAATGTCATAGAAATATTCAGGAGGAATCAATGCCTGTGGTTGGAGATGATAACTTCATAGATCAAGAAGCAACTTCAAGATCTTCAAAACTCAGGTAGGAGTACAATAGGAGTTTAAGGCTCACTACTCTGAGTTCTTCAACATGTCATCGTGGAAATACTGGAAGACCTTGATCATCAGGCACAAAACTTCATTGATTCTGAATCTAAACTTGACCAGATTCTCAGGATGGTCGACTCATGAAATTCAATAGACCAACTAAAGAATGGTCGACTCAGGTTGGAAAAACTTACCTTGGAAAAAATCATGACAAGATGATGAGAATCAGGCATCATATTATTGACATAATTCTATGATAGAGGAGGCACCACAATCTCTCCACATGTTTGGAAGAGTAACCAAATGGAGGAGGACACAACTCTATGTAACAAGAACAACTTTCTAAGGTCATCCTAGATCCTAATGCTTGCAGAAAAAACAAAAGGATGTGCTTTGTCCAAGCGCAACTATCTTGTTTTCAATAAAAGAGAATGTATATCATGTCCCATATTTTTTGAATATTTGATGCTTTTGTCTTTTTCATGTATTTAACGAGCTCGAAAAAGAACAAAATAATTCTACGTTACAAAGGAGGAATAAGTTTCGTGGGGCAAGCCAACTAGTTCCAAACGCATGGAACATATTGATTCTCAATGCAAGGAGACATGTGCAGGATCAGGACACTCGGGAAAATTCCTCCAAGGGTCAAGGTGTCGGATCGCTAGGGAAAAAAGGTTACAAGGATTACACCTAAGGAATGCTCAGAAGGTTCAATAATAGCAACATGAAGCCGACATTGGGCCAAAGACTCAAGGATGAGACATGTGATGCAATTGCAACATGACACAACAACACTCCTTCCATATGAAGTTTTACAAGCCCAAAGAAGGTAAGCTCGGTGGTTTTTCACTTTTAGAGAGTCTGAAAAATACTAAAAGAAAATTCTAGAGTGATCTTTTTCATAAGGTTAGTCCCTAGGGCCTGAAAAAGAATAAAATTATACCAAGGAGAACTCTTATAGTCATTAAATCTAGAGTATTCCTTTTTCATAATTAGTCTAGTTGGTCTAGAAAAGGGTTAAACTTATACCGAAATAGAATCTCTTCAAAACCATTTTAACGAGTGTGACAGAGACAAGATAACTCAGTTGTCTTTTCAATTTTAAGGAGTCTAAAAAGATATTAACTATGGACTCACCGCCTTTTCATAATTTAGTCTCCTGAGCCTGAAAAAGTATAAAATATAACTTAGGATAACTCCCCCGGTGAGAGATGTCTCCTGAAGAGTACCTTTATCCTAGGTAATCTATTGGTGAGAAAAAGGTTTAAACTCATGCCAAATAGATATTCCTTCTAGACCAATTAACGAGTGTGAAAGGAACAAGGTCACTTGATGATATTTTCATATTTATGGAGTTTGAAAAGATCTTAACTATGGACTCCAAGGGGCTTCCTTTTTTCTAGATAATCTCCAAGGCCCAAAAAAGTGATAAACCAAAACCAAGGAGAATGGCCCTTTTTCACAAATTTAGTCCCTCAAGCCCAAAAAAGGGTTAAACATACGCCTGAGAATACTCTCCTAGAGAACCATAGCTCCTAGGGCATACCTTTTTTGTAAAAATATCCATCCAGACCAAAAAAGGGGTAAACTATTGTCATTCATATGTGCCTTCAAATTTTAGTTTGATGAGCGTGAAGGGAAACAAGATCGATCGACAATATTTTCAATTTTAGAGAGTCTGAAAAGGGCTTAAATAAGACTCTAGAGAGCTCCTTTTCTTAAGTAATCCGAACGAGACTGAAAAGGATAAATAAATTATCATTAGATGTTACTTTCAAAGTTTAAGTGAGATTGAAAGACGAGAAACCATGCTCTTAGGGAGTCCCTTGATTATAGGCTAGAAAAAGATGAAGAAGAATGAGGATTCAACACAGAATCATGGAGGGACTAAAAGGACTCCAAAGCCTATGGAAAACTCACAGTATGGATGTCAAAATGTAGCAAAGGATCTACCAAGGGAATCCATGTAGAGGGAGGCTCTACCACCTAACTACGACACTTCTAAAGCAACATGGAAATATCTGTGTCGCACTTCGATGGGATTGATCCTATGGAAAAGAAGAACAAGTCAACAAAATTCAAGATGCAAGGTGATGAGAACCTAACCTATATGTAAGTGTCAAAAATACAACTTCACCACAGGATGATGTTAGTGTAACCCATCTCGTAGAAACACCAAACCAAAAGAAAAATTTCATAAGAACGACCTAAAGATCACCCAAAAATAAACCCAGGCACCCACCAAGCCAAGACTAGGGAAAAAGAGGACCAAACTAGGGAAAAAAGAGCCAAAAAAGTCTATAAATAGAGGTATAGAGCTCATTTTAACCATTGCAAATTGGAAAATAGCCAAAAAGTGAAAATACTTCTTCCTCAAAATACAAATTCAAGGAGCTACAGTGGATGAAAAGACTTCGAACTTGGAACCAAGTAAGTACACATCCCCTCCTCCAACATTTCAATTCATCATTTGTTTCTTTTATTTTTGCTTAGAGGGTGCATGCCCTAAAAAATAAATTGGGTCTACATGTACATGGGTTATTCACACTTAGTGCACATATATACATAGCCTGAGAAAACATTATCACACATATATACACGACTGTCTTAAAAACAACCCACGTACATCTCTTAAAGCATTCAAAAAATTGAAAAAGGAACTAACCTCAAACTTATTTCATGCAACATGATGTATCTCCATTGGCGAGAAAGAGAACATGAGGAGCTAGATATACCGGTTTAAGAGAATCCAGGGGCCATTTCCATGCTAAAGCAGTGTGTAATGTGGAATTTTTTTAATTCCCATTCATGAGGGCACAACCTAGGATACTAAATCATTTGATAGAGTACTGGAACCCAGATGCAGAGACCTTCATGCTAGATGGCCAATCATTGAATCCTATTATTGAGGATATATACTTTTTGATCATTCTCTCCAGGAGGGGAGAACTTCTTAATTTGAGGACTTTCCCTCCAGGACCGCACAACATAGAGGACTACATTGGCATGTACTGCAAGGCTGACACTGATAAGGTATGATCTCAAGTGCCAATTCATAAGATATCAAGCCTTAACCTATGGATAGTGTTGTATATGATTGGGATGATTACAGGATCTGCAACACTTCACCAGACCTCAAGTGCACAAATGCATTATGCAACTCAATGTTTACAGACCACCATATTTGAATGGAGCACCAAAATTCTCACTTGTATGAAGAAACAACTAACTGACTGTAGGAGAAGAACAAACAACAACTTTAGGTTTGGGACCATATTGTGTGCATTCTTTTTTGAAAGAGTGTCAGGACTTAGCCCATGTGAGACAGTATGAGGACATATTTCCTCATTTCCTACACTATGCAAATGGGCGACATTGATGCCTCAATAGGGAGTGGGGAGAGTGCAGGAGGCATTCGATGTTAATTTTTTTGACTAGTGTTCCTATCAAATTCTGATGATTTAAGACTACCACTATGCAAGGATCAGTTTCCTGATGGATCTTGATGTTCCTGTTCCCCCTAGTGCTAGTGGGAAAATCCCCCTATAACTATACCAGGGTTTAATGTATAGATAGAGAAAATGACTCCCTAAAATTCAATCTATTTTCTACACTACCCCAAACATACCAAAATGAATGAACAAAAAGCAATTAAAGAGTAGATCAGAAACCGTACCTTTTATCCAACGTTTGGTGACCATCTCCTCAATATCTGTATCTCCCAACATTGCAAGTCTCCTCCAAAGCTGACTTGCATCCACAACTAGGAAAGCAAGGCTAAAAGCATGCTATTTCTATTCATAAATTAGGGTTAGATAAGAATGTTATGAATAAATCAAAATAGAATACATAAACAACAACATTTGGGACAGGGAAAAAAGATTATTTTATTAATAATGAAAGATTGAAACTTACAACCTTTGTAGGCTAACACTCTGTGAACCTGGTCTGGGCTCCTCTTGACAATGCTCCAAGTGCGCCTTCCAAATATCTTCTCTCACAATTTTCTTCTCACCTCAAGGAAAGGGAATGGATTGTATGGGAGAAAAGGGGAATGCTAAGGAAATAACTCAAAAAAGGCTGCAAATACTTGGTCAAGGAAGGAAAGGGAAAATGGGTAGAGTTTCATCGTTATAATTCTTGAACATGGAATGAGACAACAAGACCTCATTTTATATGACAAAAGGATAGTTATTTGGTTGGGGGATGGGCTATATAAGGTGAATTGATGGGAAACCTCCAATAACCCGTAAATTTCATTGAATTCCTTGCAACTTTTTAATTTTTTAAACTTTTTGGGGTATACGTGGGTTGTTTAGTATGCAGCTAGCATATGTACGTGGGTTTTCTAGCATGCAACAAGTGTATGTACGTGGGAAGTAGTGCAACATGTCACGTACATGCTCTAAAAATTGTTTTTTAAAATAGAGTTCCTCAACAATGATTTGGAAAATTATGCAAGTAGGAAGGCCAATACCATGGATGCATGAGTAGGGAATTTTAGGGCTATAACATATGCCCCCTAATGTATGAGGTAAAAAGAGAAATTGATGGCTCAAATACATTACAATATCTTCACCAATGAGAATGCACGAAGTCAAGTGATCCCAAGACTAGAGTTCGAGAGGTGACATCTGCAAAACAAAAAAATGTCTCTCTAATGCAGGCATACCTATGCTCGGGATGATCTAAATCATGGATTCCAATCAAATGCATTGCAGATACATGTCATATAACTATATAAAGTGTAGACGCGAGCAATACATGATGGATCTACATCTCAAAATTAGTCGAAGATACATCAGTACAACATGCATCTTCAAGAAGCTAGTGACATCTGTGGCTGGAGATGAAGACTTCATAGCTCGAGAAACAATCTTCAAGATCTTCAAAAATCATGTAGGAGTATAATGGGAGTGTAATAATCACTACTTTGAGGTCTTGGACGGACCGTTGAGAAAACACTGGAGGGTCTTGATGATCAGGTAGAGAACTTCATTGATTTTGAATCTGGGCTTGACTGGACTCTCAGAGTGGATGACTCATGAAATTCAAGAGACAAAACACAAAAATACCAACTCAGGTTGGGTAAAACTTCGCTTGGAAAAAAGCACGAAAGATGATCAGACTCAGGAAGCATAACATTGACATAATTCTATGATGTAGGAGGCACCACAAACTCTCCATATGTTTGGAAGAGTAACCAAACAGAGGAGGACACAACTCTATGTAGCAAGAATAAATTCCTAAGGTCATACTAGATCCTAATGATTTATGAACAAACGAAAGGATGTGCTTTGTCCAAGGGAGACTATATTTGCTACTAAAAAAAGAATGTATATTTCCCGTCCGCTCTTTTTGGAATATTTTATTTTTTTGTCTTTTTCAATTTTTTGAAACGAGCTTGAAAAAGAATAAAATAATTCAACATTACAAAGGAGGAATGAGTGTCGCAAGCAAGCAAACTGGTTCCAAGCGCATGGAACATACTAGTTCTTAGGGCAAGGAGACATGTGCAGGATAAGGACACTCGGGGAAAATTCCTCCATGAGTCAAGGTGTCAGATTGTAGAGGGAAGAAGTGTTGCAAGACTTGCATATAAGTAATTCTTCAAAGGTTCAGTTAAGAGCAACATGAATCTGACATTAGGCCAAAGACACAAAGATGAGACTCACAATGCGATTAAGCATGACACAATAAGACCCCTTCTATGTAAATTTGAACGATCCCAAAGAAGGTAAGATCAGTGGTTTTTTCACTTTTAGAGAGTTTGAAAAAATGCAAAAAGAAGAATCTAGGGAGTACCTTTTATGCATTTAGTCCAATCAGCTCAAAAATGGGTTAAACTTGCACCAAAAAGGCATCTTTTCAAAACCATTTTAACGAGTGTGACAAAGACAAGATCACTCGACAATATTTTCAATTTTAAGGAGTCTAAAAAGAGCTTAACTATGGACTCACATCCTTTTTCTAGGTTTAGTATCCTTAGCCCAAAAAAGTATAAAAGTAATTGAGGAGAACTCTCTCGGCAAGACGAATCTCCCGAGGCGTACCCTTTTCCGCAATAATCTACTAGCTGGAAAAAGGGTTAAACTCATGCCAAGTAGATGTTCTTCTGGACCAATTTAATGAGTGTGAAGGAACAAGGTCACTCGATGATCTTTTCATATTTAGGGAGTCTGAAAAGGGATTAACTATGGACTCTGGGGGGATTCCTTTTTCGTAAGTAATCTCCAAGGCCTGAAAAACGTGATAAACTAAAACCAAGGAGAATGTTCCTTTTTCAAAGATTTAGTCCCTCAGGCCTTAAAACGGTTAAAATTATGCCTGAGAATACTCTTCTAGCGAACTGAAGTTCCTAGAGCATACCTTTATTCATAAAATTATCCATCTGGAAACAAGATCGCTTGACAAGGGAAACAAGATCGCTCGACTAAGTTTGGCGAGCGTGAAGGGAAACAAGATCGCTCGACAATGTTTTCATTTTTAGAGAGTTTGAAAAGGGATTAAAGAAGACTCCAGGGGGGTACTTTTATCAAGTAATCTAGATGAGATCAAAAAATAATAAATACAGTCAATTTGGATGTTGCTTTCAAATTTTAAAGCGAGCTTGAAAGATGACAAAGCATGCTCATTAAGGAGTCTTGAGGGTAAGGCCAAGAATGATGATTTAACAAAACAAATGAGGCTTCAATATGTAATCATGACAGGACTAATCAAGGACTCCCAAACCTATAGTCAAAATCGAAAGCATGGACACCAAAATGTTGCAACGAATCTACCTAGGGCATCCATGTAGAGGTAGGCTCTACCACCTAATTACGACACTTCTAGAGTAGCATGGAGGTTCTGTGTCGCACTTTGGTGGGGTCGATACTCCAAAAAAGAGGAAAAGAAAAAGAGATGCATAAAGTGGGAATGAAATTCTAACTTATAAGCAAAAAGTTGGGAAAATGACTTTTACCAAAGGATGAAGAAAATGTAACCAATCCCAAAAATAATTACCAAATCGAAAGGAGAAAAGTACTAGAACAACCAATAGATAACTCATAAGTGAATTCAAGTAACCACCAAGCCAGGAAGAAAGACAAAGGGGACCAAAAAGGGGAAAAAAGGGCCAAAAAATTCTATAAATAGATGTGGACAACTCATTTTTACCATTGCAAATTGGAAATTGACCAAAAGGTCAAAAAACCCCTTCGTTAAAAGAGTGTATTCCAGGAGCTACAGTGGACGAAACGACCTTCTGTTTGGACCAAGTAAGTACAAATTACCTACTCCTGCATTTCAATACTTCCTTTGTAGTTTAAAATTGAGTTTGAGAGGGGAACACTCTTGTAAAAAGGGTGGCCCTGTGTGTACGCGGGTTGTCCAAGGCAAATCCGCGTATATACTGAGGCAGAATAATAAACAACACGTGTACATACGCAACTATGTAATAAGAAGCCAGCGTACACCCTCCTTTGCATCGAAAAATATAAAATCAAGTATTAACTCCCTTCCATGTTTTTCATGTGATAGGATGTATGTTCACTGGAGGGAGAGAGATCATGAGGAGCTCGATATCTTGGTCGAGGAGGACCCTATGGCCATCTCCGCATTGAAACAGTGTGGGTAATGGAATTTCTTCAAGTGTCCATTTATGCGGGAACAACTAAGGTTGCTCAATGCTCTCATGGAGTATTAGTATCCCGATGTAGAGGCATTTATGTTGGAGGTTAAATCACTGACCCCGACTAGAGAGTACATACTTTCAGACTGGCCTCTCGAGTAGAGGGGAACTAGTCAACTTGAGTAATTTCCTTCCAGGGCCGTTCAACATTGAGGATTACATCAGCATGTACTATGATGCTAGAACTGAGAAAGTAGGTTTTCAAGTGTCAATCCATAAGGTCACCAACCTCTCTTTATAAGTGATCCTACTTTTGATTGGGTTGAATACTAGATCTACGACACTCCATCAGGGCTCAGGGGCACATATGGATTGTGCCATTCAGTGTTTGGAGGAAACCATTTTTTACTGGAGTACCACCATGCGTGTATGCATGAAGAGACAACTCACAGAGTGTCGTCAATGTACCAACAAGAACTCTGGGTTTGGTACCATTCTATGCTCCTTATTCCTTGAGAGGGTGCCTAGTCTCAGTCCCAGAGAGACAGTATGAGGGCATGTAGCCTCCTTCCCAGCAGTGAGTAGGTGGGCAGATTTACTGCCTAGATAGGGTGGAGGGAGGACTATAGAGGCCTTCGATGACAATTTTTTTGACTGGTGGGCACGTCATATCTTGGTGATCAAGGATCACCCCTATGCAGGGATCAACTTCATCAGAGATCCAAACATGCCTATGCCTCCCAACGAGGAGCGTGGTGAGATAGGTAACAT
>SNQJ01S0006403.1:13227-101380 GCA_010110895.2 Picea sitchensis
ATATGGAAAACATTTTTACAAATGTATTTACATGTGTATGTGTGTGCTTTTCTTTTTATATGTGAGAAACATGCCAATCTAAAAATCGATTAGCTAGAGTGTCTGTTACATGATTAAATCTCCTAGGAACATGGATATACGTAATGTAATCAAAAGATTGTTCTAAGAGATGTACCCTAAGGAATCGTCAGTACAGAGTGGGATCATAAACACAGTAAACCCCATTTAACTAGGACACAACCAGTTGAGCATTTAATTAAACCCGGAGGCAAGAAATGCCATGTGACAAAGAATCATGTATCAATTCTATCATTGCACTGTATTCATCAACATTATTGGTTGCGTCTCCTAGAAAAATACCTCCGAAATATAACAACTGGCCTTTAGGTGTGAAAATCACCCAAGCTGCAGAAGCAAGCCTCTGAGTGTTTTGGCTAGCGCCATCTGCGAACCCAAAGAAAACCTCCAACTCACTTGACATCTTCCACAGTGAAAAGAGAAGACATAAATAACTACACATCCACAAGACAAAAAGAAAAGAAATGTATAAGAAACAATACATATATACAAGAAGCCACCCAGGTGACCAACCTAAGAGTAGTACTTCTTAAGGTAGAGCCCATTTCTAGGCTCCTCTAAAGAATTTCCCTCAAAATCAACTAGACGGTAAGCACCCTTCTCTAAGACCTCTTTCACAATGAAAGTTATGAACCACATGGGTTTGAAATTTCATGCCCCCAGGGGATCTTTGTCTTGATCATAGACTAGAACAAGATCGCCTTCGGAAAAAATCTGAGGGTGAACAGACTGATCGTATTGACACTTGAATCATTTCTTATGAGCCTCATTGGCTAATGCTGCATCACAACACTGCTCGAGATATAGAAGGTATTCCTCAAGCGGTGAAGTGTCTAGAAATAACTCTACTGCCAACTTTAATAGTGGGATCTAACGTTCAATAGGTAAGACTGCTTCTAGCATGTATATGAGTTGAAAAGGTGAAAAACTGGTGGCAGTCTTCATAGACGTTCGATAGGCCCACAACGTTGAATACAACATCAAATGCCAATTGGACTTGGCAAAATTAATCATCCGCTGAAGAATGGTCTTAAGATACTTATTCATAGATTCAACTTGACCATTTTCTTGTGGGTAGTAGGGTGAAGAATGTTCCTATTTGAACCTGAGCTTTGACATTAATTCGGTTATCATTTTATTCTGGAAGTGGTTGCCATGGTTAGTGACAATTTCCTTCGGGATACCGAGCCTTGCTCCTATATGATTCAATATGAAAAGAGTCGTGGTTTCGCCATCATTGCTAAATGTTGGCATAGCTTCAACCCACTTTGTGAAGTAGTATACTGCTACGATGATGTAACAATGCCCCCTTGTTGAAGCCGAGTAACATGTAGTAAAGTCAATCCCCCACTTGGTGAAAGGACCAACAAAAATGACTGGAAACATAGGAGCATGGTGCGCCTGCATCTTCCGATAGAAGATATGGCATGGGTGGCACTTCTTGACCACCTCTACACAATCTTTGATTAATGAGGGCCATAAGTAACCTGCACGTAGAATCTTTTGGGATGTTGACAAACTAGACAAATGACTGCCACATGCTCTAGTGTGAAAGTCATTCAAAATGAGATCTACTTCTTTGTGTGTGAGACATCGTCAAAGAATGCAATCTATGCCTCGATGATACAAAGTGTCATCGAGTATAAGATAGTTGCAGGCACGGTGTCGAATTTCTCGACGCTCATCACGAGAAGCAGAAGCAGGGAAATTCAAATTTTGAAGATACACAAGTATATCTCCATACCAAGGGTCTGAAGACACAATTAGAAAAATATCTCCATTGATAGGTGACTCTTCATGCATAATATCACAAGATTCGACCAATAATTATGAAATTAGTTCGACAAAGACAAATGACCTTTTAGATTTCATAGAAACAAAATCCAAGTCAAACTCTTGTAAGATAACTATCCATCTACTGATATTTCCGCCAATGACCCGCCATGTTAACACATATTGGAAAGGGTTGACGATGGCAATGACGGTGCTCTTGCGAAACAAAATATAGTGATGGAACTGTTGGACAACATGGATAGCTCCCAAAGCAAGTTTCTCAACATGAGAGTAGTTGAGTTCTAGTCCAACCAAGCCTCGACTAAGATAATAGATAACGTGCTCTTCGAGCATTTCATACTCTTGAACTAAGACCATGATAATGGTCGACTTTGCAGCAACCAAATATAATAAGAAATCTTTGTTATAATCAGGGGGCCGGAGTAGAGGGGAAAGTGTCAGGGCACATTTCAACACTTCAAAAGAGCGTTGAGCTGCTTCATCCCAATAGAATTGGACCCATTTTTTCAAAATGCGCATAAACCCTTTAGTGATCTCGTCATAATTAGCGACAAAACACTGAAGAAAATTCACTTTCCCCTGTAAGCTCTAAAGCTAGGGTATTGTGCATGGGGGAGGAAATTGAACTATCTCCTCAACCTTGAGAGGATTGACCATGATCCCTATTGTCGATACGATGAAACCTAATAAACAACTTGACATCACACAGAAACTGCACTTGTTAGGATTCAATCGAATTCGATAGTAGTGACAATGCTCAAATATTAGTCGTAGATAGGAAGGATGATCTGATCTCTTGTGAGAACATGATGCTAAATCATCAAGGTATGCCTCCACTATGTGTTTGAGGTCATGAAAAGAGAATGACATGGCCTGTTGAAAGGTAGCTCCAACATTCTTCAGGCCAAAACACATCTTTTGATACATGAAGGTACCCCAAGGACAAATAAAAGTTGTTTTGTGTTGGTCCTCGAGTTTGATTTGAATCTGATTGTATCCTAAAAAATCGTCCATGAACGAAAAGACTTTGTAGCCTGCACATTCATCGACAATATGATCGATAAACGGGGTTGAGAAATTGTCTTTTGGGAAGGCCTTATTCAAATCATGGAAATCCATACAAACGTGAATCGTGCCCTATTTCTTGTTGACCGAAACCGGGTTTGACACCCATTCTGTTAATTGTATAGGGTAGATAAAACCAGCTTTGAGCAGTTTTTCTACTTCTTCCCTGATTGTTGCTCCTTTCTGAGGATTGACCAGACAAAGCTTCTGTCAGACCAGTTTGACATCAGGATAAGTCATTATTTTGTGTTCCACAATTCATGGGTCGATGCCTGGCATATCCTTGTAAGACCAGGTAAAAATTTTGTGGAACTCCTTGAATAACTCAGTGTAAGTTTGAATCTCTTCAGGGGAGAAACCTGCTCCAACGAAAAACATTCTCCAAGACACTAGGGGTTCTGGAGATATCGATTGGAATCATTGTAGAAATTATTTCCATGTTACCCTCGGCATGAACTCCATGTGTATCCAAAGGATTGATAGGACAAGGTCTATCTCCATTCATGGTGAAAAAAAACTCTCCTGCCTCTACTCTCCTAAGCTTGGGAAGAAAATAAGATCTATGATGCATATCATCCCAAGGTCTATCGGGACCAATCATTTCCTCGACAATTGCCTCATCAGATGGAAAGACCACAAGTCTAAAGGATCTTGAGTGGCAAGATAATATTGAGCCCAAATAAGCTTGAGAACTAGATCTAACCCCTGTGAGGGAATCGGATCGGGGTTGGCCAGAGTTTGTTGGACAATGTTGTACACAACCTCAGTCATGGATAAGGGCATGACCATGCCAAGGTGCCCTATCCCTTCCATCGAGGTCAATGGGGAAGGTAAAGTCTGTGGGTTGTTAAAGTATCTCGTTCAAAATGACGACACTTAAAAGATTGTAGCCCTCTCATGGTCGAGAACAATAGATATAAGCTTTACAATGTGCAAAGGTGGTGGGTAATAGAAATTTCTCATCAACGATGGAAACAAACCGACACCTAAGTTGACAATGTCATGCTACGGGTTACCAATCATTAGGACTGTGGAATCCCCTGATGAAGGGTCTGGACGAGAGAAGGACAATTGGTCGATGGTCACAATTTGGCCCTCTTGCAGAAATCACAAGACCAGAAAAACCGTGGCAACCACTGCATGCATCACATATGTCCAACTCTTTCCTAACAAAAGATTGTAGTTGAGAGGCACATCGACTACTTCAAATTCAACACACACAATTTTACCCCCTAACTGCATGGGAAATGAAGGAATTATTCCATGTGGTCTAAACAACCGACCGTCACAATCCGTAAGCAACGTAGGTGATGGAGACAACTTAGGCTAGCCAATGGCCTTCCAACATGCCAATGACATCACGCAAGTCAAGGCACCCTCATCAACCACTGTACAGAAAATGTTCCATGTAAAATATTTTGTGATGTAGGCCACTACTATATGAAAGGCAACATGGTGAGGAAGATGAGGCTTTACGTTGGTTGGATTGAAAATGATCTCTCTTGGGTTATATGTCTATGCTGCTCCCAAGGAAGACAAAAAATATTTTCTCTATGAGGGGAAACTCTGGAGAAATTCCAAAGCAGACATTGCAGAAGGGGTCTATGCCAGATCCTCCACAACAGAGTAGTTCTAAGTGGCCCTCTCATTTGGATTATGGGAAGATTTATTAAACACACCTTTAGGGATGCGAGTCATTTTTTTTCCCATTTCCTTCTCAATTTGGAGATGATTCGATGGGTTAGTATCCTCCTTTCCCTTCTTGATAGATTCTGACATTTTGTAGTCATGAGTCCTAGTCAATAAATGAGCATCGACATGCATCATGTCAATGTTCATGGCCAGGTTGTTAGTGGTAGGTGTGGGGGTCCCTGATTGCCCCCTATCATACTTGTGGATGCAGAAGCTTGAGCCATATTTTTCTCTTGTGGAAAAGGGTTCGTCAACACAACAAGTTGTTGCTACACTAGTAGCTTCTGAGCTTCTGCAAGCCAAGGGAATAGGTGAGTCGCGTGGTCTTCCATGTAGGTATTACACAGATACTTCGACTTATTCTTCTCAGTTTTTCCCCCACCAACATTGTTGGTATCCTTTTTATCCCCTTTACCCTTTTTATTTCATTTTTTCTTATTTCCCTCAGTCTGTTGGTTAGACTTGGGATTCGTCGACTGCACACTGTGTACATCCAACATCTGGGTAGCAGGGACAACCGAACTAGGAGTCTGGCTAGCCACAGTCTATTGTATCGACAATTGTTGCAACTGATTTGACAATAGATCCATGGACTTGCTTTGTGTTGAGCCCACTATGCCATCAACTTGGGGCCCATACTTCTTTTTGTCCTTATTGAGAGTATACCATGGTGCATCTGGTAAAACATCGTAGAGCATGCCAAACTGAGAGTAAATCAGTTCTAGCTGTTGGGATCTCATAATAGCCACCACTTCTGAAAACACTCTGGAAGTTGCTATGTCTTTAGATATGCAGAGAACCAAATACTTCAAGAACCACTCAAGCAAGAAAGCGGGAGGGACCTTGACCTTAATCAATCTCTTTCTACATCGCCATTCTCAGATATGATTAGAGATGTGGTCAACCTTGGTTTTCTCAAAGTTGGCCAATAGTTCGGTGTCAAAATCGTATATCACATGTAACTAGAAATGGTTCAAGAAGACCATCGCCAAGTCGTTAAAGTAATAGTACCTCGAGCCATCAAGATCAATATACCACTTTGCAACACACCTTATAAGTGTGCGTTGAAAAAGGCACAACTGAATAGAGTCGTATTTTAAAGAGTTTGATGAGCACCACAAGTGAAAGGTAGTCACATGATCACCTAGATATTCACCAGGATTGCCCTCAAATTTTGGAATATCTGAAGGAAACTTGGTCGGCATGGGGGGGCAACGTGGATCATGATAGATTGGTTCTCTCAATAATCTCGACAAGTATGGAAAATGCATGGTTTCCATAAAGGCTAGTTTCGATTGTGAATTATTTAAAGGAAAAGAGAGCCTTGGATTTTGACTGGCACTAGGTTGCTAGGAAAAGTTGGACTGCTGGATAGGTTTTTGGTAGAAACTGTGGCCATGACTAGCAAAAGGAAATTGTGTCTGTCAAGGCATCATTATTTGACTCCTGAAATTGGATGACATATCTTACGAAGGGATTGCTCCCTATGTTGTGTTCCAAGGCCCTTGGTAGGGGTTGCCCCCAGTCGGTTTGACGGGCATAGGTACAAAGCCTTGCATGGGGTTCCATTTTGTATGGAAGGGGTTACCCCTAACTGAGATCCCTTGTGAAGGAAATGATCCCTGTCAAGGATTCCAAAGACCCTGTGTGGAGTATACTCCAGTCATCGCTCCCTGTGAAGGAATGGTACCTTGCATCAGGTTTTGTTGACGAAAATTGGGGTTGTCCCAAGTCGAAGCAAAAGTGTTTTTCCCAACACACCAAATAAAGAGACTGAAATAGATCCCACCAGTGTCGTATAAGATGAAGGTCCAAAAATATTTCCACTAAACAAGATTTAATTAGCATTAGGCCTGATTGGCTGCTGAAAAGCACCGTCGAGCGAAGGGGATGGAGGAGGTATATGACCCCCACTGTAGGGAATAGAATTAAAAGGGGTAGTGGTTCCCATGACTGATCCTTGCAAGGGATAATTAGAGCTCCCTGCCCCCAAACCCATGGTTTGTAAGGTAGAATAAGTAAGAACCAAATTTGTATCAAATTTGGAAATCTCATCTGAGAAGGGAGAGCCCGTCACGTTCTGAGTAAAAGGAATACTGGTTGAAGTCATTAAAGGTATCATACCACTGCCCAAAGTCATTGGAGTCAGGACAACTGAGGTCCTAATTGGTGAAGGTGGGGGAGGAGGGACGATGCCTCCTCCTATAGTAGTCGTAATGGGAGTATGAGGACTCCCAGACGAAGTAGCAACATTCGCTTCCATTGCCGCTGGTAGAACTAACTGCCACTTAGAATATGTCACCTTGGGAGGGATAATCTGAATTAAAAGGGGCATGGACAAGTTGATAATCAGAGGATCTGGTGGCTTGAAACCTTTTGTCTCAAGGTAAAAAATGATGGATTCCTCTAGTGCCGAAAAGTATCCCCTCAAAGAAGACTTGGGCATAGTTTCCTGCGGCCTAGTCACTTCGAACGATCCTTCTTGATCAAGTCTTCACCTCAGTGTTGGTGGAGGTGGCACCAAAGTAACCAATGACAAGCCCTGAAGCCTTCGCGACTAGCGAAGCTATTGATCTTCCATTTTGTGAAATGATCAAATGACATAGTAAGGATTGACTAGTGTAAAACAACAAGAACACACTAAAATTTTTACCTAAAGATAAATCAAGCATTCGACTAACTAGTGGGAAGGATGGTTACGCCAATTGACACTAGAGAAACTAACTGGTGTAAGTGCAACTCGAACACGAAATCACCCTCCGAGTATACTCTGTGAAGAGAGATCCAACGTCTGCCCTAGGTATCGTGGTATACCCCAACAATCACCTGTGTAAGTCTGTAAAATATCGGCAACTAGGTTTCCAGCTTACAGTCATTCACCACGCGGGTACAGTCGACAATCGGGAAGATCATAATAAGCAGGATAATAAGTTTGAATCCCTTCAAGGGTGTCGAAATTAATTGGTCCAGAATACAACTAAGGATCTCAAATAGATTCGAGGTCCATGAAGCTCCATAGGAAAAATCAATCGGTATAGTTCTTAAGAAAGACCCTGAATATACAATCTCCACTATGTTTAGTTTGGCTTCGAAGGGGTTATCTCCTCTACCTTTCCTCACGTGACCTCATGTTTATCCCCTGTGTTAGAGAGGGGTCCCAACTAACTCTTACAACGATGGACTTAGAACACTCCCTATATCAAACTCCAATGTTTTTTCAATTGGCATTGAAGATTTTCCTCTTCACACCTAATTCAAGGCCCTAAAACCCTAAACTAGTCGGTGAACCCTAAAAACAAAAAGTCTAATAATTTTTAAATTAAGCGTTAATTTGAAGGCTTGATTTACGGAAAGGGTGTGGTCGTGCAATTGATGGTGTTATGAAGAGACGAATAAGGAAGAGAACTTTAAAGCATTTGAAAGCAAAAAGATACTTCGAAATTAAAGCAAAGCTTGTAAAAACTCTTTGTAAAATTCAACTTTTCTAAACAATGTTTCAAGATCTTTAATTAACAAGTTTCCTAAAAAATGATTTTGTTTGACTAAGGAAAAACTACTTGCATTTCAGGAAATCAAAGAACTTTGAAACGAAGAATCTTTTTCTTCTGCAAACAACAACTTTGACTAATTTACCAAACTAAATTCAAGAAAATAAATTCTTTTTGTGATTTTTTTTTAACTGCTTAATCAAGAAAAAATGAAGTACAAATTTTTTCGTTTTTCAAAGAAAGAAAAAGGAACAAAGAGAAAACTGAAAACAAGATTGATAAAGACCCTAAGACAACTGTGTGAATGCAGGGATTCAACCAAGAAACCAAAAGGAGGATCTAAGACTTGACAATTCACTCTAAACCTTATAGGGAAAACAAAAAAAAACTAAGGAACAAGTTAATCGAAAACTTTAACCCAATCTATGGCCAAAGACAGAGACTCTGACAAGTTCAAGAAAGTCCTGAGAAGTCCAAACTTCTATTAGGAAAGAGACAAACTCTCTCTTTATTAAAAAACACTTTCAAAACATAGAAACACGGGTTGTTGCATCAGCAACCTGCGTATGTATGCGGGATGTATATTGTGCAGAGTGTGTATGTACGTCGGCTGACCCAAAATAGGGTGCGTACACCTCTGAGACTTTTCAAAAATAAAAAGACAAGGCAGACTAGCAGGGCAGAGAAAGATGGTATGCACCTTGCAGGTGATTAGAAACCCTTAAAAGACTCAGTAAAATTGACAGAAACTCAAGACAAAATCAAAAATCCAATCAACAACCCAAAAAACCTTCCTAAAAACCCTAGAGAGACTCCCCAGTGGAGTCTCCAATTCTGCTAGCAGGAAAATCCCCCTATAACTATACCAGGGTTTAATGTTTAGAAAGAGCAAATGATTCCATAGAAGTCAATCTATTTTCTACACTACCCCAAACATACCAAAATGAATGAACAGAAAGAAATGAAATAGGATATCGAAAACCATACCTTTTATCCAACGTTTGGTGATGATCTCCTCAAGATATATAGCTCCCAAGGCTGCAAGTATCCTCCCAAAGCTGACTTGCATCCACAACTAGGAAAACAAAGCTACAAGCATGCTATTTATATTCATAAATTAGGGTTAGATAAGAATTTTATTCATAAATCAAAATAGAAGACATTAACAAGATCATTTGGGACAGGGAAAATAGATTCTTTTATTAATAATCAAAGATTGAAGCTTACAACCTTTGTAGGCCGATGCTCCATGAACCTGTTCCGAGCTCCTCTTAACAATGCTCCAAATGCGCCTTCCAAATATCTTCTCTCACAATATTTTTCCCACCTCAAGGAAAGGGAATGGATTGTATGGGAGAAAAGGGAAATGTTGAGGCAATAACTCACAAAAGGCTGCAAATGCTTGGGCAAGGAAGGAAAGAGAAAATGGGCAAAGTTTCACCATTCTAATGCTTGAGTGTGGAATGAGACCCCAAGACCTCCTTTTATATGACAAAAGGATAGTTATTCGGTTGGGGGATGGGCTATAGTAGGTGAATTGGCTGGGAAACCTCCAATTACCCATAAATTCCATCAAATTCCTTGGAAATTTTTAATTTTTGCAACTTTTGGAGGTATACGCAGGCTATTTAATATGAAACTAGCATATGTACGTGGGCTATCTAGCATGCAACAAGTGTATGTTTTCAGGCAGTAGTGCAGTAGGGTGCGTACATGCTCTAAAAATTGGTTTTTAAAATAGGGTTCCTCATCAGTGATTTGGAAAATTATGCAAGTAGGAAGGCCAATGGCATGTATGCATGAGAAGGTCATTTTATGGCTATAACACTTAGTGAGGAGTGCAGAGAGATAGGTACACATCATTATTTATATTTTAAATTTATTTCATTTTTAGTTTTTTAAATATTATCCATTTTATGGTAACATCATAGTACTAACTTAGTAATCTGTTATATACAGATGTGGGACCTGTACGACCAACCGACTTCGCCAGGACCAGGCATCGTCCTTGAGAGGATGCCAACCAACAACAACAACATTGACAGGGCCACCGGCTGGAGAGGCTGAGAGAGTATTCAGATGAGTGGAGAGGAACCCGACAACTCTTACTTGTCTTGTGTTGATGGCAAAGATTGAGGACCTACCCCCGACCATGCAGCTGCATGTGGTAGGAGAACCCAAGACTTGGGTTCAGTTATTACAGCATCTTGCGAACACTGTAGTACACTAAACTAGGGACAAAAAGCCTAGACCATAGTTAGCACTAGACCTTATATGTGTTGAGGGAACTCTTTTTTGTACTATCTTATATATTGAGGGCTTGAGCCCAACAATGTATATCGACTCTATTTGAGGCTTTAAGGCCCATATTTTGTACTTATGACATTATTTTTGGACATATTATATATATTTACATCTTTTTTTCCTTATGGAGTAAATATTTATGTACAAATATATTTACGTATGTGTGTATGTGTGTGCTTTTACTTTTATGTGTGCGCAATATGACAATCTAATACATGATTAGCCAATGCATCAATTAGTTGAATAGATTTCCTAGGAACATGAATATAAGTAATATAATCAAAATAGCATTCTAAGAGACGTACCCTAAGGAATCGTCAGTGAAGGGTCCGATCGTAGATGTGGTACACTCCATTTAATTGAGACACAACCAGTTGAGCATCTAGATGAACCCGAAGGTGAGAAATACCATGTGACAATCCATCATGTAGTAATTCTATTACGACACTGTACTCGACAACATTATTGGTTGCTTCGCCTAGATAAACACCTCCAGAAGACACCAACTGACCAGTGGGCATGAAGATCACCCAAGCTGTGGAAATAAGCCACCAAGTGTATCGGCTAGCACCGTCCGCAAACCCAACATACACCTCATATTCACTTGACATATTCCACAGTGAAAAATCGCAATAAACTACACATCCATAAGAAAAAAAGACACAAAAATGTATAAATAAAACTATACATTATATACAAGAAGCCACACTCAGGTGACCAACCTAAGAGTACTACTTCTTAAGGTAGATCCCATTTCTAGGCTCAGACAAGGCATTACCTTCTAACTCAACAGTTGATAAGCACCTTTTTCTAAGACTTTCTTAACAATAAATGTTCTGAACCACATGGGTTTGAATTTTCCTTCCCCCAAGGGATATTTATCTTGGTCATAGACCAAGACAAGATCGCCTTCAAAGAAAAATCTAGGGAGGAAGGACCGATCATACTGAAACTTGACACATTGTTTGTGAGCCTTATTGACCAAGGTTGCATATAGACGTTGCTCGAGATATAATAGACACTCTTCAAGTGGAGTTGTGTCGGGCAGTAATTCCACTGCCAAGTTAAGAGAATAAATTTGACACTCGATGGGAAAGACTGCCTCTAGCCCATAAATGAGTTGGAAAGGAGAAAAACCAGTAGCAGTCTTGACTGAGGTTTGGTATGCCCAAAGTGTCGAGTACAACATAAAATGCCAATTTGATTTGGCCAAATTGATATTCCATTGGAGAATAGTCTTGAGAGACTTATTAACAACCTCCACTTGACCATTTTCCTATGGATAGTAGGGTGAGGAATGTTCTTGCTTAAACCCAAGTTTTCATTTTAACTCAGTCATCATCTTATTCTGGAAGTGACTACAATGGTCTATGAAAATCTCTTTTGGAATACCAAACCTTGCTACAATCTGGTTAAAAACGAAAAACATAGTCATTTCTTCGTCATTACTAAATGTCGACATGGCCTCAACCCACTTAGTGAAGTAGTCTACTGCCACGATGATGTAACGATTCCCCCTATCCAAATTTGGGTGGCATGTAGTGAAATCAATCCCCCACTTAGTGAAGGGACCAACAAAATTAGCTTGAAACATGGGAGCAAGGTGTGCCCACATCTTTCGAGAGAAGATCTAGCACTGGTGCCACTTCTTGACCACATTTGCACAATCCTTGATCAACAAGAGCCATAAGTATCTAGTGCAAAGACTTTTCTAGGTTGTTTCCAACCAAGAAAAGTGATCACCACATGCTCCAGTGTGACACTCATTCAACACAATCTCTACCTCTTCATGAGTCAAACAACGATGGAGAACACAATCAAATCCTCGACGATATAAAGTATCCTCGATGATAAGATAGTTTCACGCTTGATGGTGTATTCATCGATGCTCATCACGAGAAGAAGAGGAAGGGAACTTCAAAGTATGAAGATACACAAGTATATCTCCATACCAAGGGTTCAAATATGCAATAAGGAAAATATCCCCATTGATCAATGACTCTTCAAGAAAATCATTACCACTCTCAACCGAAAGCTTCAAAATTAGCTGAGAAAAGACCAAAGACTTCTTAGACTTCACCAAAACAAAGTCCAAGTCAAATTATTGAAGGATGACTATACATAAACTATTTTCCTATCGATAAACCATCGTTTCAACACATATTGAAAAGGATTCACGACAACTACAAAGATGGTATTGTGAAGTAGAATGTAATGGCGAAACCTTTAGACATCATGGACAATTTCCAAAGATAGTTTCTCCACATGGGTGTAGTTGAGTTCCAGTCCGACTAAGCCTCGGCTAAGATAGTAGATAACATGCTCCTTGAGTGTGTCGTCCTCTTGAACCAAGACCATGCTAATAGTAGACTCTATTGCAACCAAGTACAACAAGAAATCCTTTCCATAATCTGGAGGACTGAGAAGAGGGGAAGACATTAGTGTTGGATTACTGAGAGGGGGGGTGAATCAGTAATAGCGTAATTATAATCATTTTTATTCAAATGTTATATCAATGAAGAATTATTATCCAATAATGAGCAGTAAGAAATAAACAATCACACACATACACAGTACACCAGTGTTTTACGTGGAAACCCAAATTAGGAGAAAACCACAAAATGCTTTTTCTTATATGTCTTGAAGAATTACATTCATTGGAAGCACCAAATTCCTTTGTTTTCTAGCTGCAATTGGAAGGAGGCTCCAACCCCCTATTTTCTCAAGTTACAACCTGAGGGAAGCTCCAACTCCCCAATTCTCTGGATACAACCAGAAGGAGGCCACAACCCCCAATGTTCTTTGGCTACAACCGGAAGGTGGCTACAACCACCTGTCCTTGCCCCGTCCTACCACCATGAAGTAGAAGTAGAATGATGCAACCACTGTCACACTATCACTATGAGATATACCAATGTAAACCTGTACCAATAAATCTGAACCATGCATCAACCATGCATCAGCCTGTACCTCACCTGTAATCAACCTATACCATAAACAAGTGCATCAACCATGCACCAACCTGCAATCAACCTGTACCATAAACAAGTGCATCCAACCATGTACCGCACCAACCCTAATCAACCCCTGTATCACAAACAAGTGCATCCAAATCCATGTCCCGGGTATGTACCAATCATGTGTCAACCACTCATCAACTATGACTCATCATGTACCAACATCATCAACTATAATAATACTATAAAGCAAAGCAACTCATCAACTACTTGTTCCAACCATGTACCCAACATGCTTCTCCCGACAAAATTCTATCATTCAAATATGATTTGTAGCTCAGAATAGACCTCGTGTATACGATCACATTCCTCCAAACCTTCCTAACTTTTAACAACAAGAGACTAGCATTTTCATCGAACTTCTTTTCTTTAGTCTCAAGACTAGTTTTGGGTTTGTCAACAACCCAACTTGAAGTAATCATAACTTTTGAACCTATAATGTATAAATATCTAAAACTGATACATAATGTTCTTCAAGGTGTTTTGTGCACTGAATCCCTCGGAAAAGGAGTTATAGCAAAATGGCATACCTTTATGAATACTAGCTTATTCTTGAGAGCGACCTTATAGAGAGTTACCCATAGGAAATATTCATTGAATTGATATAAAAAAATGTTACAAAGAATAATAAAGACTGTACCCCAACCAAAAAATTTTGTCTCAATGAATTTATATCTTTTATGAGGAAGGTATGACATTTTCACCAAAACACTTGATTTTGACTAGTTTCTGTGATCCGCCACAAACCTTATTTTCACGGAGTGTAACTCCAAAAAAAATACAATGACCCACAAGCTGAATTTTTTACCATATACTTGATATATTTTCTCAATTTGCATAGAAATATCACAGTCTGACTCATTATAGAAAAAATGTATAGCGAAAATGGTGAGATGACCTCGTAAATAACATACCTTAGAAAGCACCATATCAAAAGAATTTATCCTTCCCTTGCATTTCGGCCTCTTTCTCTCACTTTCCTCAGAATTTAGCTTATATATCCCTTGGTTACCCCAAACACATATAGATATCTCAATATGCCCAAGTGTGATTCAAATGAGATCCTTGCCTCTTATTTATAACCTCATGTAGCTTCCTTAGAAGCAACATCTAGGTCACTTTGCCACTTTCCATTTTAGGGCTGAGTCCAATTTCTAATTCTCCATTAAGTTTATTATTGAAATAATTTATTTTGTATTCACCTTGGAATTATAATACACCTATCACTTCACTTTTATTATTTACCTTTTAAAATCTCTAGCTGGATTACTTTGACCTTTTGGGGGCTTCTCGATGACATATGAAGGTCCTTAACTTTGTAAGGCCATAAATCTCAAAACCTGAGGAGTTATGTGACATTATACATACCACCTTGTGAAATGGTATGAGATGTAATATCCATAGAATAGTATTATCTAAAAAATATATGATAACTCATACCATTACCTATCAACAAACTTAAATCAACCATTACCCAAACCTTTCTCCAACTTCATGGCCATAACTCTCTAACTCTGTGAGGAATTATGTGATCGCCCACATAAATTCACCAGAAATGACATGAAAAGAAACTGTCCATTCAGGGATATTTTCTCCTCTGAAAATTCAATTTTCTTGATCTCATCTCGTTATTCCACAATTAAGTATTGGTTCTCTTACTCCACCCAAGTGTTTCCATGAGGGTTTCACCATAAGGGAACCACTTTGAGTTCATCCATATTTACTTTTTATCAACCTTGACAAAACAATAATGAGTCATATTTACATCAAAAAATATTGGTCCATTACCTAAACTTTGTGCTAATGGGATTTCTTCTTCAAGGGTTGACATCAATGACAACCAACCTTAATCAACAATCTCCCCTTTTAAGTATCATTGATGGCAACACTGACGCAATAATTGAAATCATATCACTCATGCTCCCCTTAGAACCATGCCTTTTTTCCTCTACATATGATAAAAATTTCCCCCCTAGAACCATGCCTGCACCTCTCAGACTGATAAATTGCCCCCTGAACCATGCTCGCCTCCTGCATTAGATAAATCTCCCTTTGTCATCAATGGAAACTATATCTTTCCATCTGAGGCTGTCTCCATTTTTTTCCTCTTTATGGTGCTTCCCGGTACATTTAAGACATACAAGATAAGCATTCAAAAGAATTCATTTTTGGAGTAGAAATAACTCCAAGTCTTAAATTGGCGAATATATTCAAAGGCTCCCCGTGGAAGTGGTTTTGTCAAGATGTTCACACTTGTTCTTTTGTGCCTACATACTAAACTCTAATGTTCTTTTCTGCACCTCGTTCCCGTAGAAAGTGATACTTGATTGGAAATGTCCTTCGTATTGAGTGCACCCCACTGGTTTTTTGAGATATTGATGGCACTGTATTATCAGCAATATATTGAATGGGCTCATCATACTCAACCTATATATATCATTGCCAAAAGTTTGTTTCATCCAAAGAACCCGTGTACAAGATGTTGTTTCAGAATATACTCTACTCCCGACCGTATAGAGATACTAATGATTGTTTCTACTTAGCCATGATACCAAACATCATTATCCAGCAGAAATAACGTTCCACCGGGTGCTTCATCGGTTGACACACAAATCACCCAATAGACATTTGTGTAGGCAATAAGTGATAGATCTTTCCTTTTGGATACCATAATCCAAACTCTTATGTTCCTTTGAGATATCTCAAGATCCTATTTTACTACTAATACATGTGATTCTCCTTTGGTTCTTCTTGAAATCGTGGCACCTCGGCCCAACCGTCAGATGTATTAGCACTGGTCTAGATGTTGTCACATATAGTAGGTCGCCAATCATTGACCTATATTTCTCTTATATGTAGACTTTGAATCATCATCTTTGCTCAACTTACAACCGGTTCGCATGGGAGTGATAACTAGTTTAAAATCTTCCATTCAACATCTTTAACATTTCTAATATAATTTTGGTTTGAGAAATAAAGTTACTTGGTTTTGATGTATCTAAAGTCTCCAAAGAAGGATAGTTCTCCGAGTAATGACATTTCACCCATTCTGCATGTCTTTGCAAATTTCTATCTTAACCTCGCCATCATCATCACTACCAAAAATACATCATCAACATAAACTTCAATTAATAAAATATTACCTTTGACTTACCTTTGAATGTAAAGTTGTTGTTGTCTATGCTTCCTTTTCTCAACCATGCCTATTGTAGATAATTTTCATCCAGTTTCTATAGTACCATGCTGTAGGAGCCTATTTTAGACTATACAAGGCCTTCTTCAACCTACAGACATAATCTTCCTTTTCTAATAATAGAAATCCTTCAGTTTTTTTTGATGTAGACTTCTTCTTCAGTTCCCAATTTAGAAAAGAGACATCATATGTCCATCTCGATATAATTTTAACATTTTTGGAGCATGCATAAGCTAAAAGAAATGGATTTTTTTCCATTCACAAGTAACTGGGCAAATGTCTCTTCAAAGCCCATTCCTTCAATCTGTGAATATCATTTACATACCAATCTTTCTTTATTCCTTGTAAATATCCATATATTCATTTAATTTATTCCTCAAACCCAAGAAAGCTAATCACATTTTTTATTATTTGGTCTTGGAACCACTTCCAAGTACTTTATCTATTTGATCCAATTCTTCATCCATATCTTATTCCAAAATTCATCCTATTGGCTTCTTCAAAAACTATTTGGTTCAATTGTAGATAAGAGTGTTAGTGTGCTTGTTCTCGGGTGGAACGGATTTTCTTCTAGTCTCAACTCTTGCATCTTTTTGTTTCCAGCCAATCTGATCCTCAAGGATGATTCTTCTATACCCATTTGCTAGGTGTATTTTGGAGATAATTTTGTTGAACTTGCTCTTTCTCTACTTCCTCGGCTGCATTCTCTTCATCTTCATCTTCCTCTCTCTTCTTCTTTTTCATCTTCTTCAAAAGTTGTTCCATTGATTTGTTTCTTTCTTCTTTCTTGATTCTCAATTGCATGTTTCATTAATTGTTACGCTGATGCTTTCCGCAACTTTGTTTAATCTTAGATTGTAACACTTGTATGATTTTGTACTCTGAGTAAATCTCAAGAAGTATTCCTTTATCCACACAAGAGTCAAACTTTCCCATTCTACCATCTTCTCTTTGATGCAGTATACTTGCTTCCAAAAATATCCTATGCTTCACATTTGTTGGTCTTCCTTTCCATATCTCAGAGGGAGTTTTTTCAAGAGTTGTTTCTCGAATTACTCCCGCTTTTGAATGTGAAATCGCTGTATGTAATCTACCTCGTGGTCCAAAAATATCTTATCAACTTTGAATCCATTATCATTGTTCGAAGCATATCTTGTAATTGCCTTGTTCTTTGTTTGAACAACTCCATTATGTTGAGGTGTCCTAGTGACAAAGCACTACCTTTTTATTCCATGATTGCTGCAAAGAGGGGTCCATAAATTCCTTTGAGGTGAATTCTCATTCATCTGATCTTGGGCATTTGATTCTTGAATCCATCTCATTTTCAACCATTTCCTTGTAGATCTTGAAATTTCAAAAGCTTCCATTTTTCTCTTGAGAAAGCAAATTGCAATCTATCTTATAATCATCAACTAATAATATAAAGTATCTCTCACCTTTTAAGCCTTGCCAGTTGGTCCAACTAGATCAATATGCAATTTCCGCTGGTTTTGTTGTTGAATATTCCTTTGATTTGAACCCCGGTCTTTGTTTGCTTTCTTGTTGGCAATGCTTGCATAAAGTGTTGGTTGGTTTCATGATCTAGGGTGCATTTCTTTGATCTTTCTCTTTTACAACTTTGACAAGGTTATCAAAAATGCATGTGACTCCACCCTTCTTCCGTGCTATAGCCAACTTTCATCTCCCTTTCTTAAAAACACTTTTCATTTCCAATTTCGCTTTAACACATATATGTTAATGGAAGTTCTTGCAACAGAATGCACCAATTTCCATGAACCTTTCTTTTCTTATCTCACACTATTTGTGAATTGAAAGTAAGTTTATGACCTTTGGTCACACATTTGACTCAATAATTCTAAAATATTATGTTTCATATCTTCTACTAGTAGAACATTTTCTTCCTTTTCATTCTTGTTCTACTCCGACTGCGGGTTTTTCGACGATTTGGATGAATCATCATTTTTTAAAGGAGACTGATCCATCTCTCTTTCCCCTTCAGCATGTGGGCAGCAGAAACTTCACCCTAATACTTGTCATGTGTTTTGAACATCCACTATCAACATACTCAACCACGCTTTCTTCTATTTATCTTGTAAATCAACTGTGCATTATTCATTGCTATATTGATCTTATTTTCTTATCCATGTCATTTTCCTCGAGGTTCTGTTTTGTGACTTTGTTGATGTTCTCCTTAGAGGACTGGCTATTCGAATTTTGGCCATGTGTCAAAATTGTTACATTTGTAACACATTCCACTTCAATGCTCAAATATTCAAACCATGAAATCCCCTTCTATGTGTTTCAATGGGTCTCTTTGAATAACCCCTTTGTATATGGTTCTCAAAGTAGTTATTGTTCCTACAGCAATTAATCAAATTGGGGAGGTCCAAAATTATTACATGCATAACATAAACAAAAAATATAGTTTGATAATTCGGTAGTTGAAGATGCTGTGAAAGGAGGTGCTCTTATGAATCCTTCTTCTTCTTGAGGCCTCGTCGGACTGTTAATTCTCCAAATCAATCTCTTCAATGATGGAGGAGTGTCCCTTTAATCTTCCTTATATATCTTTTATCCCCTTTGATTGTTTCAGAATAAATTTTGGATTTGTTTTGCTCTGTTTTGGAGCTTGATCCCTTTTCTCGGCCTCTGATTGTATCCAAGTCTGAATTTTAAGATAAGATTTTGACTACCGAGAATGTCATCTAGAACTCTTTGAGTTGTTCTCTGCATATTTTCTTTTAAATATCCTTTAGCATGACAATTTATGCTTCCGTGTTTCCAATGTTCTTGTCATTTTATTCTAGTTGCTCTTTGAGTGTTTCCTTCAATTGTTTTATCTTCTTCTATTTGAACCTTCAATTTTGTGATCATTTGCTTCTAGTTCTTGTTAGTCTTTTTTCTTATCTAGTTCTGCCTAGGTTTCCTTGTTTTTCTTCTTTCTCTTCCTCATAATTTCATGGCACCTACACTTCTTCTTAGAAGTCAACTTTTGCCTCCTCAATTTCTTCTCTATATGCTTCTTCATATTCTTCTTCAAGCCTTCTTTATCGAAGTCTTCAATACTCATGAATAGAACTCTCCTGCTTTCACTGCCACCACTTCATCTTCATCCCATGATGAGATGTCTTCTTTGGTGCAAAATTTTTCTTGAAAACTCTCTTTGTAGTTCTTTTACCTTTTATATGTTGTCCTCCTTTGAGTAACCTTCATCATTTCTCTTTATTATGAGGAAATTTGTTAGAAAAATGACCAATACCATCACAATGAAACAAATTAGCGAATCTTACCTATAAAATTCCTACCATTGGTTCCCTTATTCGCCTTTTGATCTGTTGGCCACTTCTTCATCATCTCCTGAGACATCATTGTTGTCAGACTTATATTATTCTTGTTCCTTTTCTTTGTTTTAATATTTTGATGCTTTAGTCGCTTTTACATATGGATTTTCTTTGTTCTCATCTCATATGTTGTGAAGATTCCATGTAGTTCATCCATGCTTATTGAGTTTAGGATCCTATATTTCTTCTAGTGATGATATCTTAGGGTTGAATCTCATAGGAAGAGATCTTGAAATCTTTGAACAATTAAAGATTCTCAATTTCTTCTCCCAATCCCATGTTTTCATTCATTGTTTCATCGACTCGTATCGCTAGGCTACAATATCTCTTATCTCCTTTTATTTTTAGTTGTTCGAAATCACCTTTGTAAGTTTGAAGCTTTGCTACTTTGACTCTTGGAATCTCCTTCATAAATATTTCAAGCTTGTCCCAAAATCTTTTAGCAGATTTACAATGTGCAACTTTGTGAATACTGTATCACCGGACCATTCAAAAGTGCATTTATGGCTTTAATTATTCTCACCGAAGTTTCACCGCTTATTTGTTGTGAACTGCTGGTGTCGTATCCATCTACAATTGATTGCCAAACTTGAAATACCTATGCCTGTAGATATATATTTCCTCATCTTTATGCTCCAAAAGTATACTTCTATCCATCATAATCGTGGTATTCCATTTTATACGAAGTTGGTACTCCATGATCTACCTTTCTGGTTAAACCGACAAGGAACCTACTCATACCAATTGTTAGATTACCTAGAGGGGGGATGAATCAGTAATAGCTGCAATTATAATCCTTTTTCTTCAAAATGTTATATCAATGTAGAATTATTATCTAATAATGAGTGCGAAGAAATAAACAATCACACACATACACACAAGAGACAATCAATGTTTTTACATGAAACCTAAATCGGGAGAAACCACTAATGATTTCTTCTTTATATGTCTTCAAGAATTACATTAATTGGAAACACAAACTTCCTTTTTTTTCCAAATTTACAATCGGAAGGAGGCTCCAAGCCCCTAGTTTCTCACGATACAACCCGAGGGAAGCTCCAACTCCCACCTCTGCTACAATCTGAAGGGAAGTCTTAACCCCCAATGTTCTCCCAAATTTTACAAACTAGAAGGTGGCTACAACCATCTCATGGCTTGCCCCATTCCGCCACCCTAAAGTGCAGGAAGTAGAATGATGAAACCACTATCACACTACACACTGCAGATATCCCACTATAAACCTCTACCAATACATCTAAACCATGCACCAACCATGAATCAACATGTACCAACCTGTAATTATAAATAAAGTGGTGCATCAACCATGCACCAACCTATAATCAACCTGCACTATAAACAAGTGCATCCAACCATGTACTCAAGTATGTACCAATCATGTGTCAACTACTCATCAACTAAGTGAATCATCAATATGTACCAACATTATCAACTATACACCCTATGTATATGCCAACTCATCAACTACTTGTCTCAAATCCATGTACTCAATATGTACCTCAACCAAAAAATCCCCCATCAATTTCATCATCCAAATCTGATTTGTAGCTCTGTGTAATATACCCGGTGTATATGATCACATTCCCAAACCTCCCTTAACTTTTAACAACAAGAGACTAGCATTTTCATCAAACTTTTCTTAGTCTCACAAGAAGACTAGTTTTGGATTAGTCAACAACCCTAACTTGAAGTAATCATAACTTGAACCTATAATGTATAAAGATATGAAACTGGATAATGCTAAATGTTCTTTCAGTGTGTTTATGCACCTCCAAGTTTCTACCTACTTGGAACCTCCTCAGAAAAGGGAGAGTTATAGTAAAACATGGCATACCTTGTTGAATTCTAGCTATCCCTAGAGCGACCTTGTAGAGCATGCCCCAAAAATATTTTTGATGAATTGATTTGAAACTGTTACAAAGAATACTGAATAAGGTACCCTAACCAACACATTTGGTCTCACCAAATTTGTATCGCACATTATGAAGAAGTTGGTGACTGCTTTAATTCAGTAACACTGATTTTGTCTAGTTTCGTGATTCAGCCACAAACCCTATTTCTACGGAGTGTAACTCCAAAATAAAATGAACCACAAGAGGAATTTCTTACCACAAATACTTAGATATGCTTTATCACTGTATAGAAATTCTAATGGTCTGGAATCATTATAGAAAATAAATTATAGGGTGAGATGCCCTGTAAATACCATACCTTAGAAAGAACCATCAAAAGAATTTATCCTTCCTTGCATTTCCTTCGGCTCTATTCTTTTATCCACCTTCACTCAGAATTCTAGTTTTATATATCCCATACCGTAGACACATATAGATATTCAATATTATCAATTGTGATTCAATGAGAGCCTTGCCTCTCATTTATACCCAAGTAGCTTCTTTAAAACATCTTCTAGGTCAATTTACCCACTTTCCCATTTTAGGGTTAAAACACTCTAATTTATCCATTAAAATTATTATTGAAATAATTTATTTTGTAATATCACTTTGAATTATAATACACTCATCAATTTCCATTTTATTATTTACCTTTTAAAATCTCTTCAAACACTTTGATTACTTTGACTCCTTTGGGGCTTCTAGATGACATATATGAGGGTCCTCCATCCTCGTAAGTCCATAACTCTCAAACCGTGAGGAGTTATGTGACATTATACACCACCAGAAATGCATGACATGTACTATCCATATAGAATAGTATTATCTGAAAATATATCATAACTCATACCATTACTCATCAAACAAACTTGGGTCCATTACCCAAACCTGGGGTCTCCAACTTCTCATGGCCATAACTCTCTAACAGTGAGGAATTATGTGACATTCCACATACCACCAGAAATGACATGACAAGAACTATCCATATAGGATATTTTCCATGACAAATTCACTTTCCTTCATCTCATTATTCCACAATTAAGCATTGGTTCTCTTACTCCACAAAGCGTCTTCCCATGAGGGTTTTCACCATAAGGGGACCACTTTGGAGTTAATCCATATTTAATTCTTATCAACCATGACAAAATAATAATGAGTCATATTTACATCAAACAATATTGGGTCTATTACAAAAACTTTGTGCTATGGGGCTTTCTTCAAGGGTTGACATCAATGACAGCCAACCTTAATCAACAGTTAGAGAACGTTTCAATGTCTTGAAAGAGCACTGAGCCGCTTCATCCCAACAGAAAGGAACCCCTTCTTCAAGAGATGCATAAAACCTTTAGTAATCTCAGCATATTTGGAAACAAATCGCTGAAGAAAGTTAGCTTTCCCCTATAGACTTTGATGTTGGGGGATTATGCACGGGGGAGGAAATTGAACTATTGCCTCAACCTTCAGGGGATCAACCATGATCCATTTAGTGGACATGATAAAACCTAGCAACGTCCCGACGTCATGAAAAAACTACACTTGTTCTAATTTAGGTGAATCCAGTAGTAGTGACACCTCTCAAAAATAATTCGTAAGTGGGCGGGATGATTAGATATCTTGTGAGAATGTGATGCTAGATCATCAAGATACACCTCGACTATATGCTTGAGGTCATGGAAGGTGAACAACATAGCCTGCTGAAAAGTGGCTCCAACATTTTTAAGTCCAAAAGGCATTTTTCTATATGTGAACATACTCCAAGGACATATGAATGTAGTCTTATGTTGATCCTCTGGTTTGATATGAATATGGTTGTACCTTGAAAACCCATCCATAAAAAAAACGACTTAACAACCCACACATTCATCGATAATATGATCAATGAATGGGGTTGAAAATTATCTTTTGGGCCCACTTTATTCAGATCATGAAATTCCATACACACATGAATAATACCTCGTTTTTTGTTGAAAGGAACAGGGTTTGACACCCATTCTGTCAATTGTATTGGATAGATGAAACCAACCTTAATGAGTTTCTCTACCTTAGCCTTGATAGCCGTTGTCTTGCAAGGATTGACTGGGTGAAGCTTTTGTTGAATAGGCTTAGCATCGGTGTAAGTCCTAATCTCATGTTCGACTATATGAGGGTCAATGTCTGACATCTCCTCATAAGACCAGAAAAAAACATCGCAAAACTCTTTAAATAATTCAGTGTATGTTTGAATATCCTCGAAGGAACAATCTGCTCTGATGAAGATATGTTTTTAATGATGCCAAGGGTTCTAGATATGTCAATTAAAATTGTTTCAAATATACTCGCCATGTTTCCCTCGACATAGATTATGTGCATGGCTAGAGGGTTAACAGAGCAAGTGGCATCTCCATTCATGGTCATGGTGAACTCTCCTACTTCTAATCTCCTCGACTTGGGTAAAAAATAAAATCTATGGTGGAGATCGTCCCAAGGTCTATACAGCCCAGTCATCGCCTCCAAAATCACCTCATGAGAGGGAAAGACTAAGTCCAAAGGATCGTGAGTAGTAAGAGAGTCTTGAGCCCAAATAGGCTCGAGATAACACTTGTGGGGGATCTAGATCAAGGTTGGTCGAGGTTTGTTGTACAATGTTGTACACAACATCAACAACAGATAGGGGAATATCCATTCCAGGATGCACTACCCCTTCCATAAAAGTTGATGGGGAAGGTAAATTTCACGAGTCATTAAAATAACTCATTCGAAAAGAAGCTACTTGAAAGATTGCAACCTTCGGCTGATCGGGGACAACCAAAATAAAATTGACATCATTTGAAGGTGGCAGATAATTAAAAGTCCCCATTAGAGTGTTATAGAAATATTTGCCTCACCCCATGCAAATTTCTCAGAAGGCCTTTTCCATTTCCCTATGTAGACTTGAAGCCCCTTTTTGTAGTTCCCAAAGCTAAAAGTTGTATTTTTCCACATATACATGCCCTAAGAGCTATAAAACATGTGTATACACATGTTGCGTACATTGAGTTTTGTGCCCAAAATTAAAAATTGTGTCGGGTTTCCATGTCACGTCACAAGACCCATGATCCTTGACCTTCCATATACTGGAAATGCTTCGACTCGGCCCTTCAGTTCCATTTGAAGGCTATAATGGGCCATATCCAATTTGTGGAGAAAAAAAGAAAGAATTCAACTTTGAGAGCAAAGTTACTCTGGAGAAATTATTCACTTCATATTGAGTCTGCATCCCTTTGTCCTTTTAAGTCTGAACACATTGTTCAGCCCCCAAGCTCTTCTCTATTTAATGGAGAACCTCATTGTATCTCTTATATGAGCTTGTCTTTGGTGGAGGATTGAAGTGGTGGAGGCCCAGCTAGAAGGTACTTAGTTTCTAGGTTCCGAATGTGCCGACACAGAAGTTTGTCATTCATACACTTCTGTTGATTACATTTTAATAGAAATACTCTTTTCTCGTCCAATTAATGTCTCACAAATATTTGAATTGTTATTCCATGGGTGTATTTGTTATGAATATTGATGGATTATTCTATTATATGTGCTACCTTTATATATTATCACCATATGATTGTGTATCTTGGTTGTTGAGGAGAAGTTGCAGTTGTATAGATTTGAGTCAAGTGCTCAACGATGGACTTCATCGAACATCTCGACGAGGTAGGATGTTTATCTTGTTGTGTTAGCATATTTGTTTATACAACATACTTGATATCAGAGTTTATTTCTGCAGTCATTTTTGTCTATTCTGGTTTACCCCCAAGCCATAGAGTGATTTTCCTTGTAACATAATTGGTGACCATACTGGGGATAAAATCTTCTTTTGGGGGTTTGGAGTGTTTTTCTCTTTTGATTGCTCTTGGTTATCTTGAGTTTCTTGTCGTCTGATTTCTTGACAACCTATTTTCATTTTGAGTCTAGGTTTCTTTTCCTTATCCTTAACCTGGCACTGTTTTAATACATATATGTGGGTTTTCCATTGACAGAAGCGTACATACGTGAGATGTCGTTCTATAAGGGGTGTACATATGCGGTTTTCTCCTCAACTATTGCATACATCATCCTTTTTTTTCTTGATTTTGATGTTTGTTGGGTAAGTGTGGATGGTTGCTGAGTCTTCTTAGGTCTCTGTCATAACTATTAAGTGCTTTCAGAGTGATAGGAAACATTTCTTTGGTTGAATTTTTGGGCGGTTTTTCTTTCTCATCATCCTTTTCATTGGTTGTCCTTGCATCTTGGGATGAGTGTTTGCTTCTTGATATTGTACTTGGTTTGTCTCTGTTTGCATATAGTAGGGTATTTATATCAAGTTGTTGTTCATTCCTTGCATTTTCAATCTTTTATATTGAAAATACAAATATATATATATATATATATATACATTTTGCATTGTTGGCATTTGATCTTTTGGGTTCTTATGGTTGATCTTAGTACATGTATGGAAAGATTGCATCTTATTTGAAATTGTAGAATTGAATTGAAAGTTGCATTTTTGAAAAGCTTATCATTTATTGAGAATTGAATTTAGGACTTTGCATTATATTCATATTCATTTATTTTACTTGATGAGTCATAACATCATCAGTTTCACGACTGCACCTTTTGAGTAAACAAAGCCACTAAAAGTAACAATGATAAATTTAAAATTGATTAGAAACGATTTTATTTTTCAGGGTGCACAAAATAGCTTAAGATTTAGAGCCTTGGAATAGGATTTTGTGAGTAAACTTATCCAAGGCTATTAAAATCAACATATGTGTCTGACTAAGGGAGTGGTGAAATCCATTGTATAATTGGTGACGTCAGGAGGCTCCACTCACACAGGCGTTAAGCATGAGGTCACATGAAGTTGGTTGAGGAGATATCCCTCCAATACCTTCTTAGCGTCAGAGATATTTCTAAGGATCTATTTGTATATGGGTGTCTTTCTAGTACCTTTGCCTCTATGAGAGGCGATGCTTTCGATATTTCGGTCCTTGTTACCTTGCCCATATGGTGGACCTGACTTACGACTATTCACCTGTGAATTGGTTATATCGTGGTGTCTTAGTTGCTTGACATAGGTAGCCACATAGGTTACTTGTAGGGGTTATTCTGTAAGTACCCTAAGTCATATAAGGGTCGGACAACACACAACCTTTATGGAGGATTACCTCTTTGGGGGGATATGACAGACTGTTTGTTAAGCCCATGAGGGCCCTTATAAATTATTCTGATACCTCCAATCTTTTGAAGGGAGTCTCAGGCCCCTCTTGGGTGAGGCATGCCTACTTTAGGGGGGAGGCCCCTTTCAACCACTTTATCCTGTTTGTGTGCATATTGGCCTTTTGTTTATTTTTGGTGTGCTCTCTCACTATTAGTTGGCCTTAGGATTTTGTATTGCATCGTGAGTTTTCATTATTATGGATAGTGGAGTCCCCTTGACTCCCTTGGTTAGTTCTACTCATCCCATGGTATTTTCTCATTTCATGGGGATGAATCCGTCTATGTTTCATAGTGGTATGTAGAATCATGATACTCAATCAATACCTTGGGCCTCTAATAATTTTTCTCTTGATATGCTAGACATTTCTTCACACTTGCCATCCTCTCCCTTGCCTTCTTATATGAATCCTAGTTTTAGGTCTAGAGGCATGATGCCTCCTTATTCTCCCTTTTTGTTTGGTGGGAGTCATATCCCTCAACCAACTCTTACAGTAGGAGGTTGGAATCTTCCTTCCTACGGATCCAATCCTAGCTTCACTTTTCCAAGAGAAAGTGCTCAATTGGGAGGTCATTCTACTTATTACACGTTGTCCATATATCCTTCTTCCATTATGTCGGTTCCTATGAACACTTTTCCCATGGAAGACCTTCGTTTGTCCTCTAGTGTTCATATGAGGGGAGTCAATTTTATAGTATGGGCAACCTCCTTTATGAAGTTATTTCATCTGGGGGAAACATATATCCTCACCTGATTAACCCTTGTCATGTCGCTTTCTCTTCGAAAGCGTCTTCCTCGGTGACAATTCCCTTACAACCCTTTATGAATAAGTTGGAGGAGGATATTATCCAGCTGGATAGGGCCATGATGTATACCATAACCCTTCCTGGCCTGCAATTTCTCAAAACCAGTCTTTCCTGGAACCTTGGTCTCAAATTCCGCAACCAACCGTCACCACCACTCCAGTCACTGCAAGTCATACTGATATTATATCACCAACCTCTTCTAGTCATGTTGGAGATATGTCAACAACCTCTGCAAGTCATGTTGAAGACATGAAACCAACCACTGCAAGTCATGCTGGGGGCACAAGTCCAGTCACTACAAGTCATACTGGAATTATATCACCAACTTATGCTAGTCATGTTGGTGATAGGTCAACAACCTTTGCAAGTCATGTTGAATACCAGCAACCAACCACTACAAGTCATGTTGGGGGCACAACTCTAGTCATTGCTAGTCACACTGCACAAACATCACTAACCTATGCTAGTCATGTTGGGAATTCATCACCAACCACTGCAAGTCATGTTGGATATTGTCTACTAGCCTCTGCAATTCATGTTGGGATCATGTCACCAGTAATTGCAAGTCATGCTGGGGGAATTCATACAAATGAGAATCCTAGACGTATAAGACGTAATACCAAGTTCTTTTGTAGGATTTGCAAAGGAGATCGCGTTACTCGTTTGCTCCCTACTACTGTTGTGGTACAAGAAGCGTGGTATTTTCCTGGGAGCCCTTCAGGTTCTGAGTCATATTTGGTGTCCCAACATTCTAGACCTTCTATGTTTGATACAACGGTCATACCGATGCAATATTCATTGGAAAACCCTCTTATTTTAGGGGGTGATGTGTCTCTTGACCTTGTTGTCTCACATCCTCTTCAACCCATGGTCGTGTCGATGCAATCTTCGACCAACACCACTCCTATTTTTGGGGGTGATGTGTCTCTTAACCTTGTTGTCTCGCATCCTATTCAACAAACGGTTGAAGAGGTGGTCATTTCGATGCAATATTCAGTCAATCCCACTCTTCTATTGGAGAGTGAAAAGTCTAAGAAAGTGACATTGTCTATGCAATCTTTGGTCAATCCCGCTCTTCTTTTGGAGGGTGATGGGTCTTTCAACCACGTCCTTAGAATTTCTAGTCCTGTATATTCTGAACGAGGGAGCAGTCCACTCTCTCCGAGTATGCTCCCTCTAATTCCTAGGGAATTTTCCTTTGATTGGAATGATCTTGTGGAGCGTCGACTTCCTTCTTCTACACCCTTCCAGATAAGGGGCATTCTTCGATATATTGTAGAAAAGGTAACCTCTGTAAGTATTTTATCCTCTTCAAATTGGAAAGCTTTGGCTTTTCCCAAGCTTGTGTCAGTTATCTCTAAGTTGTTGAATTTCCATAGAAGTCCTGCGCACGAGCCCTGGCCTCCCCCATGATATGATGCCTAGAAAAACTCCCCCGAGTATAGTTTAAGCTATTTTCCAACTCTCTCAAAAAATGAAAATATTATCGAATGAAGTTGTCTCTTTCACACTCGTACATTGGATTTGAAAGTATGTATATTTGGTATAAGTTTAACCCTTTTTTAGACCAAGTAGACTAAATTTATGAAAAATGACATTCTTTGGAGTTAAGTTGTAATTGCATCTTATCCTCTCACTTGCAGTATTGAGCCTATTTCTGATTCCTTCTTTTTCATTATAATCCTATTACCTTGAGCAGTTTGCATCATCAACCAAGCATAGCCTTGTTTATATCCTTTGCAGCTTGACACCCTATACCCTACGAGGAAACATTCCCCCGAGTATCCATATCCTGTGTGCACCTCCTTGCATTGAGCATATGTATGTTCGACTTCTAGAACCAGTTGCTTACTCATGACACTTGTTTCCTCCTCTATATCATAGCATTCATTTGTCTATGAAAAAAAAAAAAAATATGGGCAGGAAAAGAATATTATCTCATGTTGGCAACAATCGTGTCACCTTTGAATAGAGCACAAACTTTTGACTCCACTTGTCATCAAAATTTTGGGCTTAGCATGACCTTAGGAAGCTCATCTCGTTACTTAGAGTTTTCTCCCCCGACTAGTTACTCTTCCAGTCCCTATGGAGAGTTTTATTGGAGCCTCCTGCATCACAAAGTCTCATCATTAAATCTATGCTACCAGAGTCATCCATATGTCGCATGATCTTGTTCAAAGGATGTCTATCAGCCCATGTCAGCCATTTCTTAGAACTCTTGACTTTGCATGTCGACCATACCCTCAGTGTGTCTCAGAGTTACATGAAGTTGTAGTCCTACCATGCACCCTGGTCCTACTTTCATTATGGGTAGGTAACCTTGAACCCAACAGTCGACATCTCCTCATTGGTCACTAATTGGGGGGTTTCCCTCGTGTTCGACGCCAAGAAATCTATTCACACATTGGGATTCATGTAGTGTCTTGGATGCCATTAGTGTTATTGGTGGTTTCCTCACCTTTTTTGGTAGTTTTCCTTATTGAATTCTATTCAAAGGGTATTTTTCGTGCATTGCTTGCATCCGGTGCATGAGAAAGACACACAGGGTCATTGGTTCGTGAACATGTTCTTAATTCGAGTTCCTCCAAATCACCAAGATATTGCTTTTTACCTCATGCCGACTGATGAGAGATGCATTAATGCTCTCTTTTAAACGTGTCTCCTTCCATCTACTTCAGCTCATCTATTATAGAAACGAGGCCAAGAGTCCTATGAGTACCTAGAGGTTTGCAGTCATCATTGCCAGGTTATCTCGCCATCGACAGTTGGGAATACATCAATGTCTTCTGATCAATGGATTCTTCAATTGTTTGACCTCAACACCTTTATTCACACTTGTAAGAATGTACTCGGTGCCTTGATACCTACTTTCATTATCGATAGGATATCTCGAGTTTGTTAATGGTATACCTTAATGACCGATAATCAAACGAAGTCTCATTGTGTTCAACCTCGACTCCTTTATTCACATGATGTAGAGTTGCACCTTTGGCAGATCGTGTAGAAGACTTGAAGACATCATTTCATAGTCACATATTTTCTGAGTTGTTTCTATCATTCACTGGACCAGTACCTATATGACTTCAATGATCATGGGAGATCATATTGTACTTCATTGTATACATATATCTTCAGATTGATTTTGAGACTAGTTTTCACTGGGCGTTGTTTGTAACTATGACAGCCTATGGCATGTATCTACTTTTGTATTGCCTATTCATGGCCATGAACAATTGTTGGTATATTTCCACATGGATCTGCAGTGTAATTCAAATTGGCAGCCATGTGTACAAAGTCATTATGAAATGTAATATTCTTAGAAGCAACTAGTTCGTCCAACTGGGTCTCCATGACTCCACTTCTGGGAAATATAATGTATTTTGGCCATCATAGATACTCCTCTAACCTCACACATTAGGGGGTATCTGTTATAGCAAGATTTTCCTCACCCCATGCAACTTTCTCAAAAGGCATTTTCCATTTCCCTATGCAGACTTGAAGTCCCATTTTGCAGTTCCTAGAGATAAAAATTGTATTTTTCCACATATATGTGCCCTAATATCTATACAACATGCATATATGCAAGTTGCACCATTACAACCAGTGTACATTGGGTTTTGTGCCCAAAATTAAAAAATGGTGTCAGGTTTCCATGTCATGTCACGGGACCCATGATCGTTGACCTTCCATATACTATAAATGCTCTTAATCGACCCTTCAGTTCCATTTGAAGGCTATAAATGGGCCATATCCAACCTATGGAGAAAAAAAGAAAGAATTCAACTTTGAGAGAAAAGTTACTCTGGAGAAATTATTCAGTTCATATTGAGTCTACATCCCTTTGTCCTTTTAAGTATGAAGACATTGTTCAACCCCCAAGCCCTTCCCTATTTGATGGAGAACCTCATTGTCTCTCTTATATGAGCTTTCCTTTGGTGGAGGATTGAAGCGGTGGAGGCCTAGCTGGAAGGGACATAGTTTCCCGGTTCTGAATGTTCCAACATGGAAGTTTTTCATTCATACACTTTTTTTTATTACATTTTAATAGAAATACTCTTTTCTCATCCAATTAATGTCTCACAAATATTTGAATCATTATTCCATGGGCATATTTGTTATGAATATTGATGGACTATGATATTATATGTGCTAATTTTATATATTATCACCATATGCTTGCGAATCTTGGTTGTTGAGGACAAGTTGCAGGTGTATAGCTTTGAGTCAAGTGCTCAACGGTAGACTTCATCGAATGTCTAGATGAGGTAGACTCTTTATATTTTTGTGTTAGCATATTTGTTTATATAGCATACTTGATATTAGAGTTGATTTCTGCAGTTATTTCTATCTGTTGTCATTTACCCCATGCCCTAGAGTGATTTTCCTTGTAACATGAAGATGGAAATAATCTGACACCTAAGTTGATGGTACCTAGCTACGGGTTGTCAATCATCGGGACCGTGGATGCCCTCGATGAAGGGTCAGGACAAAAGAAAGATAACTCATCAACGGTTACGATCCAACCTTTGTGAGGAAAACATAAGCCCTAAAAAATGGTGGATACAACCGTTGTCATAGCATAGGTCCCTCCTCGAAGTAAAAGTAGTTTTTCCCTCCAATTGCATAAGGAAAGAGAGGATTATGCCATGTGGAATAAAATATCGGTCGTCAAATGCAGTTAACAACGTCGGTGATGGATACAACTCAGGTTGGCCATTGGCCTTCCAACATGCCAACAACATCATTAAAGTCAAGGCACCCTCGTCTACCACCGTGCGAAAAAATGTTCTATGTCAACAATTTCGTGGCATAAACCACTACTATCTGAAAAGAGATGTGTTGAGGCATACGAGATTTATAATCAGTACGGTCAAAAATAATCATTCCAGAGTTAGCAATCTCGACAACACCCAAGGCAGACAACAATGTTTTTCTCTGTCATAGGAAACTCTGGAAGACTTACAGAGCAGACATGGCATAAGGAGTTTGTGCCAGATCATCCACGATGGAGTAGTTCTCTGTATCCTTTGCATTCGATTTGTGAGAATCCTTCTTAAACACACCCTTAGGGATGTGAGTCATTTTTTCTCCCACAATCTTCTCAATATGAAGAGGAGGCAGTGGATTGGAAGCTTCTTTTCCCATGTCGGAAGATTCCAACATTCTGTAATGAGCCCTGGTCTGCAGATGAGCATCTGATCTCATCATGTATAAGTTTGTGTCTCCATTATTGGCATTAGGCATGGGGGCTTCTTGATTTACCCCAAGCACATTCGTGGATGAAGAAGCTTGGGCCATATTTTTCTCTTGTGGAAAAGGGTTAGTTAACACAGTAGGCTGTTGTTGTGCCAAGAGATTTTTGGCTTCCTCAAGATGAGGGAATTTGTGAGTCAAGTGATCATCCGTGAAAATCTTATAAAGAAACTTCACCTTATTATTTTTGTTTTCACCCTCACTAGAATTATTCGTAGTCTTTTTACCCCCCTTACCCTTCTTTCCTTTGGCTTTCCTCTTTCCCTCGGCTTTATGGTTACCGTTGGGATTTGTCGAATGCACATTGTGTACGTCCAATGTTTGGGTTGTGGGGGAAGCTGAATCAGAATTTTGGCTAGCCTCATTCTGTTGAATCGATAATTGTTGCAACTAGTTAGTCAATTGATATATGGGATTTGTTAGCGCTCAAAAGAGCACCATTAAAATTTTGACTCCTTAGCCAGATTTTCCAAATTCTAAAATACTTATCTAGGACCCAAAACCTCCAAAATCCTCCATCAATTTTGACAAGCTCTTGCTGATTGTTTTTATGAGAAACCACATGGTATTTGCTCTCTTGATCTGTATTACAAAACATCAGAATTCCTATCATACTCTACCAAATTTACAATATCTTTCTAGCCTCTTACCCTTTGTTGCTTATGAGTCTCCTAAGATTTTAAAATGCTTCTTAGATTGATTTGAAATCCATCTAGGAAGGTGACTTAGTTCTTATCATAAAAGTTTTATACTTATCTTAAATCCAGGTTTAGATTTGAGCTCCTTTTCTTTCATTTGAAAATCAAACTGATTTTTTCCTTAAATCCTTGAGTCTGATTTTTCTTTGCAAAACAAAAACTAAAAGAATTGGTTTTTATTTGTTTTTGTAAAAAGAAAAATCTTATATTATCTATTGGGCGAATTTTCTTCAAAATGACCAAACTTATTGGGCCCATAGGCCCAATCTCCAATTATCAAGTCGACTAAGCACTGAGTCCATGAGTTATCAATCTAAGCACCCAACACAACAAAAAGCACCAAATTTGAGACCAAGCGCCAAAGACACATGCAGGAGGTGCCCACGAGGGGCTTTTACATTGCACAACGCGTCGAACAATTATGGGAAAACTGGTGTATTTAAACACCATGTTGGTTTATTTGGTTGATTATCCTATGCTTTAGCTTCTCTCTCGATCATCTGAGTTATTGACCCAAGTTTCATGTCATTCGGGTTTCCAACAAAGTCTCTAAAACTATTGGTCCTCTTGGTAAACCAGAAGGCAACACAGTACAAAGAATGCACTGTGCAGTCTCACCAAAGATAGCTTTCATGTGTTTATATCCTAGGATTGAGTATGAGATGGCATTTTATGAACAAAATCCATGTACTACGAGCTGTAAGTGTAATCTACTTATTCCTCATGGTTGCATATGTGTATTTCACAGGTTATTTCCCAAACAGCATAAACATATTCCATAATAATGTATTAACTCATTCATCAAGAATAACCATTAATTGCTAAAAGAAAGTAAAGATATGCATGAATTCATCACATTACATAGATATTACCATGGTTCACCCCCTCCTGGGCTACGTCCACAAAGATTTGGCTCTTGGCTCTTTTATTATGGTAGTTCTGCATTTCCGACACTGCACACTTACAATTCCCCTCTTATGGGTAAGATCTATATGAGGCGTACTAGATCGCACCAGGCTCTACAACCTGTGATCTCATCCTCAGATCTACCTTCCCTCTTTTATTGTTTTCTCAATAGATTACAAACATAGTACATAACAATATTACATAACGCATCCATTCACACATCTCTCTAATGGAATGTTACAAGAACCCGAACCTTTACAAAAACAGTAAAATTACTACCAAAAATGCCAACCTCTATATGATATCTACGTATCTATATTTATATCTATCGGGCTCTTCAGCCATTTATAGTGCATTACCAAAACCCTAACCCTTCTGACGTTAGGTCTTCCTCCCATGCACGTGTTGTTCTTCCTCCAGTTGTCACTTTCCTTGTGCACTCTTGCTTGCATGCATGCATGTTGCTTTATCCCGCTGTTACTTCAATTTCTGCATGCTTTATTTCCCATGATCGTCCTTCTTTCCACTTCATCCTGGTGCCAATAGGCCCCCAACACTGACATGTGACTTGTCCCAAGTCACCTAATCTTTCTGTACTTCCTCGATCTCTTTGGTGATCATCTGGAACTTTTCCTACAACTCTTCTTCTTTTGTCAGTGCCTGCACGGTCTTCTCCTTGATGGTGTCCACTACCTGAACTACCACTTTGTCGCTCAACAATCTTGCACATTCTACCTAAGTCTATGTTATCTTTGTTCTATCTCCTTCTGCCTATGTGAGTACTTCTGCTACTCGTTCTTGCAACAGTTCTATTTGAGCCTGACGCTCATGTTTCTGTGTTTGCACAATGATAAGTTCTTCCTACATATTCTTCGTCTCTTGCATTCCTTTGACTCATTCTGGGATTGGTATGGTCTTATGTCTCTTATTGAGTTCTTGGATCGCTGCATTGATCCTTTCCTCTTCCTTTTCCCAATGTTGGACCTGTGGATCCTCCTCCAGTCTTGTCCACAGTTGCACTGCTTTATCGAACAAGTCAGTTGTCATGCTAACCTACTTTTCTATCTCCTGTAGTTGCATTGTTGCTTCCTGCTTCCTTTGCTCCTTCAATGCTGGTGGAGTTGTTGGTTTGAGTTGTTCTCGGATATTCTCGATCTCCTTATGATATTGATCAATTGCCTACACAAACTGATCGATCTTTTCTATTGCTGGGAGTTCATTTCCTTGTGCAGTGCTTGAAAGTTTCCCAAAAATTCCTTTGACTCTTCATTCCAGTTCATTTCTACGTTATTTCTTCTCCTGAGTTTTGGATTTGGCCTACTCACAAACTTTTTCCAATGCTTTTTTCTTCTTTGTTTATTGTTGTAGCTCGACTAAGATTTTATGTGCCCGAGACTGCATCTCATGGTCAACGCTAACCTACATTTTGTATAGTGCCCTTGATGGCATCCGCATCAAGACTAATTGGATGTGGTCCAAGTCCTTCAATGGTGTTTGTCCCACGATTTTGTCCATGCACATCATGCTAGGTTTGATGTAGATCGTTGCATGTGCGTGTGGCATTGGAAGGACTGGGTCTTGTTCTTCTACCTCCACCCTTTCTTTGGTCTTTTTTTTCAATGGCTCTATGCCTCTGCTGCTACTTTCTCTCTAGGCTTCCCCAAGGTTCTTGAGGGGCTTTCCCATTTCCTCCAGCTCTTTTTGCAGTTTATCCTTGTGATGTGAAGCGTGATCGAAGTCTTCTGCTAGGAAAACTTGGACCATTATTACGATCATCTCTCGATCATCCTCCGTGATCATATAGTTCGGTGATGCTCGTTGTTCCTTTGATTTCTTCCATGTGCCTATTGTCTTCACAACTAGTCTCTTAGTTCCCCCTGGTTCCTGTGTGATGGGATTTGGGGTGGTCTCCTGCGCTCCCTCAACCTATTTCTATTGTTTGTTGGTCGGTTGTGTGGTCTCTTTCTTTCCCTTATGGGTCCCTAATTGCTTTGACCCATCGTCTACCTAAGTGGGCTTTCTTTGGCCCATTCTTGGTTTCTTGGGCACTGGGATTTGTGGAGGCTGTGTTTCCACCTGTGTAGCCTCTGCTTCTGCTATTTGTTCTGATACTTCCCAGGGAATGGATGAGATCCTCCATTCATCAGGCCATTCACTGATGACCATCTCGATGTCACCCTCTGTGATGCAGTAGCATGTCTGTAGCCACTGTTTATCCGGATCCTGCCTTGGTTGTATCCACATGGCTTTTCGTGTAGCCCAGAAGTTAGCGTTGTCCCCATATCGCGCGACAGCCTCTAGTGTTATTCTCCATGATCGACTGATAACTTCCTATATATCCCATAAGTATGCTTTGAATATGATGCCATTCTCCCTCTTATGCTTGCCCTATGGCCCAGATCTCAGTAATAGATATCTTTCTCCCGCTGGCTATGGTCTGGTACAAATGATTACGTACTCTGGTTCCCGCCATCCCATGAAGGCTATGAGGGTGATCAACCAAGAGTAATGGAATTCTGTACCTAGGTCCTGCCCACCCTTGTAGTCCACTTGAAACAAGTTCAATAGATATGGTGCCCAGCTCACGGAGGTGCCTTCTATGCACTGAGTTGCGACTGCGATGAATCCTGCTGGCACTTCATCTTTGCGGCATTTTCTTAGCAATTTGCAGGATAAGATCTTTGCACCCAATTGTGTAGCCACATTGTTGATTCGTTTGATTATAATGCCTCTTGTTCCCTTGGTGGTACCATATTTCTTCTTCATTTCCTCTGCTAACGCTTTCTCCTTGGATTTATCATCCAGAATCAGTGCAGGATCCATACCCTAGATGGGTAGTCCTGTTATCTGAGCGATAAGCTCAACCGTTATGGGGATGGGTTTTTCCAGCCATATATCCCCTCCGTGCATGACTGCTAACAACTACTTAACACATCCTGTTGTGTATTGGACTCTGCCAAAATGTGGTATTTTGAGAAAACCTAAAATTCATGTTCTATCCAGTCCAACTGCCCACTGATGTGGTTGGCTGATCATTTCTTCTAGTTGGTTAACAACTATGTTCTGCATAAATACCCTCGATGCAAGTTCTGGGTACTTGGTTTCATCTGATACATCATGGTTGGAATACTTGAGCTTCCCGACATGACATAGTAGCTGCGGGTCTACCTGTACTCCCTCTGGTATGCGTGGTAGCACGATTTCTACTGTCGATTTCTTGCAAGGTGAGCTCGGTATATGAACTTTGTCTTCCTGATGTGGTGGCTGGATCGAAGTTGGAGCAAATCCCAGTTGCTCCCCTGTAAGCCATGTTGGCCAAGCTAAGGTGGTTCCAGTGGTCTCCTCTACTGGTTGACCTAGGATGGGTGCTTACGACTCATCTGGTTGCACCACTACTCCCAGGTTCTGTGTCATTCCATTAAATTCCACGGCTACTTCAGTGCTTTCTGGTTTCACTTCCTGTTGGGTTTCTACTTCCTCGTTCTAAGGCTCTGGCACCGCTATTGGCATATCCTCTTTCGTGGTATTTGCTTGTGGCTGTTGAATCTCTTCTAGTATTAGTATATGGTTTACTGGTGTCTCCTATGGGGATGGGATTTCATCAATATAAACAATCTCAGGATGTTATTGTTCGGTTTCTTCCAGTGGTCCTCGTGACCTAGTTTGAACTCTGGTCGGTCTGACTATCTGGTTAGGTTCTGTTGGCTTTGTTGGTGCCATAGTGATGACTATCGAACATTTTCTGAGTTCAAATGAATTTGGTGAGCTCTGTGGTCTCACTCTGTTCATTCTGGCTAATGTTTCTCTCTCTCTGTTATCCTTTCATGAATAGACTAGTTGCTCCCATGCTCGCGTGTTGTATGGGCTTGTCATGAAACTTGTCGAGGACGCTTCCTCCATTATGCAATTTATGCACCATAACTGTGGGCTCAACGCATCTGCGGCGGTTTCATACTTGCCATTATGTTTTGTTTTCCATCTCTAGTTGGTGCATTTAATGTGATGTCCCATCAGCGCTTGTCGTGCTTTAATTCTGCCTTGTGCTGTCCTCTCAGCCTACTTTCACCTACTTTCCTTTTCTCGCTTGTTTAACTTTTTTGATATGACCGTTGTCCTTTCTTTTTTGACTTCGGGTTTCAAATGGTTATGTGGCCTTTCTATCTTTGGCATGCTACGTGCTTTTTAGTTTTGTTTCCCTTCTTGTTCTCTTTTTTGATTTTTTATTTTTTATTTTTTTTACTGCGTGGTGGGTGGTCGTGTAATATCCCCCAGTAGAGCCCCAATTGTAATTATGAATTGTAAACATATTAGATAGGCTGGTGAGCCGAGTTATAATAAGCTAGGAGGCTTATGTGGTTATTAGGCCAGAGAGCCTAGGATGCTAAGGCCAGGAGCCTGTTTTGTATATGTAATTATGCAAAATCATTAATAAAAATATACACATCACTGCGTGCAGACCAACTAGGAAGAAAGAGTGATGGGGGACTAAGATTCCACAGAATGGGTAAGGGAGAGGGGGCTGAGAGGTAGGAAGAGGGGCTAATCTTGAGGGCTTAAGTTCTTAAGAATAATATTTTATTATTATTCCAAAACCATGTGAAAATTATGTTATATCCTAAGTCCTGGGAAGTACAGGTGACTCCCAAAGAGGAGGAGCATTCTTCATGGGTGACATGTGTTGGCCTAGGCACATGTAATTTAACCCAGGAAATGAACCGTGTTGGGGGTTCAACCTCCCATTCTCCATCCTCTGTCTGAACTCGCGGGTGCCATCATTGACCTCTAGTGGGTGTCTTGTGCTGGATCCTTCACCTGAACCATTGAAGCCTCTGGGTGGGATCTCTATACACCCCTACGCATTCCTAAACCAAAACCATGAAGTCATCCCTATTTACTAGTTGGAAAACCCAAACGTCCTGTAATTGATGAGCCTTACTATGTTGTATCATCTATCTAGTTTTGGGAATCCCGTGTCTGTGTTCCTAGTTGATTTTTGTAGCTGCGTGTGGCTTTCTGGCCAGTGTATGTTCGCGTTGAGCCTCGTGGCTACCCAACTGTGTTGGAAACTGATTTGAAGAGGCAGGTTGTCAGGCCTGTGAGCAACTCTCTCCAGGTGAGAGAGTCTGTTGGGAAGTAGTTTTCTCCTAGAAAGAGTCCAACACTAGCTACGGAGCTCTGAGAGTTCTTGATCCAGCCTGTTTTCGAGAGCCATAGAGGGAGGTGAAGAACCAATGGACTATGCTTGTGAAGGTGTATACTCCCAGGTGGAACAAGCATGTGGGGAATGAGAGTCTGTGAATATTGAGTGTAAGAAGGCTCCTGGAGAGAATCCTTTTGGTTGCACTATGCATTGTTTCTATGACCTCAACCTAGTATAGGATTCCCTTGCCCTAGGTGGAGCTTAGTCCCAGCTCAGGGGTAACCCATTGTTGAGCGTGATGAGTAGCATGGTCTATGGCTGGGAGGTTCGAGGAAGGTCTGCATGTAGTTGGTGGATTTACTCCAGCTAAAAGATAAGTATCAGTCTGTGCTTAATTTATATGTTAGGCATGTTTGTGCTACTAATGCTTGAAGGTTATCATGTGTTCCATTGCATGTGGATTTACTGTTAATCTTGTTTTAATATGAATGGTAACAATAACTTTGTGTTATGTGTTTTATTTCGATTAAAATGCATCTTATATATACATGTGAATATTCCACAGTGGTAGCCTTACCCCATCTCTTTGGAGGGCTAAGGATGTTACAAATTGGTATCAAAGCTTTAAAGGCTAATTTAAGGTTGTGTCGGTAGCATTGCCCGGTCTTTGGAGGGTCGGGGATGTTACAAATTCGTAGCATTATATCATTGCTACGAAGGTTGTGTCGGTAGCAAAGGCTAAGTTAAGGTTGTCTAGGTATCATTGCCCAGTATTTGTAAGGCTGGGGATGTTACAAATTGGCATTAGAGCATGGTTACAACACTGAGCCTGGATGGGCCATGTTAGTGGAAGTTGAAGAAAAAGTTTCAGAAAGAATTGTTGTCGAAGTAGACAAAATTCAAGTTCAAAGCCCAAGGTTTCAAAGCTAAGCCTAGATGGGCCAGATAAGTGGTCTTTGGACCCAAGGTTTCGAGAGGAAATTGTGTCTGGAGGACTAAGTTTGAACCTTAGATTGTCTCTGAGTGTCAAGGAGTTACTTGGTCGTGTCACGAAGCTCATGAGGAATAGTAGTAGAATAAAACTGCAGCCGTAGATCAGTTGTGCGGAGAATATTTGGATCGTCCAATCCACATCCAAACACTTAGGAGAGCACGCAGAAGAGATCAGATCTGGGCCATCAAATCTGAGTGTGTGGACCAAAAGCCGTTGGATCTAGGGAATGTGCACAAGGTTTAAAACCCTTTGGAGTTGCACAAGAGTGTGGATATCATGATACGTGAAGTCCCGACTTCATCAAGACCGTCCATCGGGAGGTATGCGTGGAGAGCGATCAGCCTTTCGCTGAATCGTGACTTGAAAAGGTCAAAGGGCATGTTCGTGAGAATTCAAAAAACACAAATTCACGATTAGATCACAACCATTGATCAAGGAGAGATCTGGACCGTTAATTGTCAAGGAATAATTTCATCATTTTGGGAATTTGGCTGTTGGGAGAAGTGGGAAGTGCTAATGCACAAACTTCTGAAGCCCGAAATCATGAAATCCCAAAGAGCCGAAGTAGTGGGTCGATTTGACGTCACTTTGATGGATGTGAACCCACGGGATCTGTGCCATGTGCCAATGGGTCCCAAAGGAAAAGTAGATGTAGTAGGGCCAGATGGTGTCACCTGAGGTAACGTCGACCTTTTTAAGTACACCACATGTCACCACTGTGGTTGGTGATAGTTGTGCTGTGGGCCCGGAGGCTAGAAAGGTCAGAAGTTCGGAAGTTGGGAGTTGGAGAGGGAAGTGAGTGTGGGAGCCTACAAGTCCAAAAACTTGAAACTCTGAGTCCTGAAGCTCTGAAAACTTTGATGATGAAAATACCATAGTGGATTTCAGCCATTGGAGGATGAGTAAATGTAGACCGTTGATCCACCCGATTTCGCGAATTCGGTAATCGAAACTCTGGGAGATAATTGTGTGTGCCTTGAAACTTTTCGAAGGCCGAAACATCGAGTAGCACCTAGTGGTCTAGCATTTGGTCACGGCCCGTGATCGCATGAGTTAGGGACTTAGAAAGAGGGGGCTATCAACCTAAAGTTACAGAGCTGAGAAGAGCTCGAAAAATTCATGAAATCGAAACATTTTCTTAAATCTGATTGGTTTTGAATGTGTGGAATTTGTTAAGAAGAGATGGCCTGACAAATTCTGGTTTTCTGCACATTGTGATTGCATAAGTTTGACGAGTGCCAAAACCGATTAGAATTTCCATGTAGTGCAAAGAAATGGAAGAGACACAGAATGCTTCCAGTTGAGAAAACAAATCGCAAAAGAGATAACGTAGAACTTTTGTATGCAGAGTGTGCATGTCAAGTGCAAGGAGTGCTTATAGAAGGAATTTGTTTTGAGTTCGAAATACTAAAGGAGATGAGCATAGAGTGTGCCAAGAGGGAACCAAAAAGTATTTTGAAAAACACAGAGGGGTCGAGTCCCTTTGATGCTAAGTAAGTTAAAAGCTTAGGGAGAAATAATGCAAGTTCACACGCAGAATGCAAGTGTGCGCCAGGGTGAAGTTAAAATTTCATTAACAGAAGCTCAGGAGGGAAATCCCCATCGAAGCCTTCAAAATATTTGAAATCCTTCAAGTTAGGGAGGAAGTCAAGTCTAGAAGAATTGACGCCAAGATATTTGGAAAGAAGTCATTAAGAACCTGAACGGATAGTAGGAATCCTTGGAGGGAAAAGCATCGATAGTCGTGCATCGTTAGATCAAAAGAAACTGCGAGCAGGATACCACTGAGAGTCATTCAACACTCAAAACCTTAGGAGAGGTATGGAACCGTCTATCTCAAGGAAGATCGAACTGCTGATTCCTTCCATCAGGAAATCGAAAATTGGGATTTGGGAGAATGGAGGAAGTTTCTCTCGAAAATCCTGAAATGTGAACATCCGATTCGTGAGGNCTAACGCACTTGAATTTTGTGAAGTCAAAAGTTGGAAAGGGGAAGAGAACTATTTTTTGATTTTGCGAACTGCGAAGTCCCAATTCATGAGAAAGGATCCACACCGTTAGATTACAAGGATCTATGAGTCGTTGGATCTTACTCATGTGGATTTTGGAAAACTAGAGATTGGAAGAAAAGAGGGGAACTATTTTTTGAAAACCCGGAACGCGAATTGTCAATTCACGAGGAATTGATTTGGACCGTCGAAACCCAGAAAGTTGTGGACTATTGATCTGAGGCGAATGGGGTTCGGGAGTTTGGACCTCAGGAGAAAGGAGGACAACTAATCTTGGAAGTTCACGAAGGGTAAAGTCCCGTAACACTCGAAAGTTGGGCCCCAGTTCATAGTTAGAGGTCATGCTGGTGGAAGCTAAGAGAAGAGCTAGCACATGCTAGACTCTTGTTTCATATTTCGGGGATAGAGAGAGTCGAGGGTGACTCATATTGAAACACCTCGTACACGTAATCCCGAAACACCTTTTGGATAGGAGCGTGGTCATAGACAGTGGTCACGTAGAGGAAGCTTGTGTCGCTGCTAGTTCTCGTGGGTGAGTTTTCATGCCAGGCCTGTAGATTTGTTTCGTGAAGGTTCTAGTAGGGACCTGAAGAGCTGCTCCAACTTTGAGAGTTGAATATCCATTGATCGGGAGGTCAGCAGACCCCGCTGAGGTGGGGGAACTGCATCGAAAGTGCTCAGGGAAGGAATAATCATGCACAATGATTACACTGGAGAGCACAAGAAGATTCAGGAATCTAGGAATAGTTGAATACTTTTGGGATCAACAAGAAAAAATTTTATAGGGAGAAAGAAGTTGCTACAATTTTGTGGTAGCAACTATGTTATGGCTTGTTGAGTCAGCCAGAGGAAAGAATGCTTACATGTTGCATGGGTTGTTGGTGATGTTGTTGCATAAGGAAGGAAGCAACAAAGAGATGAAGTGATGGTTATAAGTTTGATAAAAGAAGCATGAAATATTCTACTGCTATCAGATATTCAGGTAGTATAAAAAAATTATTAATGGAAGTCATGCAGGTATGAATTTTTATTACTCTTTTTGCATAATTGATGAAAGGAAATTTTGGTAAGAATTTCCTCAACTAGAGTTATTTTATAAAATCACGTGATTATATTATTGAATGCATACCACTGGATGTGGTAAAGGCTGGAGGCTTGTATTAATTCAAATCTTTTTAGCTTATGAATGCACACACTGACATAGTAGAATGTCATGTTAATGTGGTTATGGGGTAATAAACAAAGAATTAAAGATAAAACCCGGTTATATGAATAAATGCCAGTAAGCTAGTCATGTATGAGACCAGGACCTAGTTGGATATGGCAAGGTAAGGATATCGAAAGGTTATGAGCCACACAGGTACTAAAAGATTCCTACTTTTAAATAAAACTTGGACTGCAACCTTTTTGCTAACACTAATGATCACCATAGAACTGTATTCTTGGTGTAGCATTTGAGTCGAAAAGGAAGGCATCAAATTAATTGGGAAGAGAATAGGAAGTGTGTGGAGAATGTGGCAACACATTGGCCATAATTCCAACTCATGGATCGTGAGATAAATGACTGAGATAAAGAGCATTATGTAATTCAATGCAAGGTGCACTGAATAATAATGCATTGAAAATTGCACTCATGCATAGTAAGTGATAGAATTGTATACTAAATGCAATGGTTGAATATGTTTTGTAAGTACATGCATATATATTATTGCATGGAAATAATTATACTAATGGCTGAAATGTTGCTAACTCATGAAGTTGAGAACATTTCAGGAACTATTAAGCATTGCAACAGGAAAGTTTCAAGCCAGGTAGTCACAGGAATAGAGACTACATAAAATTTTATGTTCAGAAAATTGAAATAATAAATTTACTGTTGTTAATTATGAACATGCATATGCATAGAATTATGAGTCATTCTATTTGGTCAAGTTGTTTGGTAATTTTGATTGTATTTCTAGGTGCAGGCAAATCTAAGATCATTGCATAAGATGTTGTACATGTTGAATTATGATGTACAGAAAATACTAACAATTTGTTGGCAGTATGCAAGATGAAGTCTTGCAAGAAAATGGTATGCAGTTTCGTGCCTATGGAAAATCACAAGGATGGCTGCATTCATAATATGGCAACAACCAAGATGAATCATGAAATATAATGTCATGTTTTGGGGATAAAAGTTGAATTTCCTTTCGAACTAATTGGAGTTCCTAAATTAACTATTTTATGTTCTCTCATGATAACTGCATGTGGGTGATGCAGATGAGATGATGTTGATAAAAGTTAAAATGTTGACTACAAAGAGTAGCTCGGGAAGATGTTGATTTGAAACCTTTGAGGGCAGTTGGAACTCCTTGAGCCACGATGCTCTAAGACTTCTGGTCCAACCTATTGCTGAATCCCAAGGAAAGGGAGGTGTAGCACTGATGGACTGTGCTTGTGAAGGTGTATACTCTCAGGTGGGACAGGCATGAGGGGAATGAGAGACCATTGCTTAGAGTGTTGTTGATGTTTGAATGGTTGGAGTGCTGCTGAGGTTTGGTACCTTGGCTTAGACCATGTGGATAAGGATTGTGGAGTGTGGCTATCTTGGGAAGCCATTACCCCGATGGATTCATAGCCCTCCTCAGGGGTGGAAGGTTTTCTCAATCAAAAGATAAGTACAATTCTCTATTTATTGCATGTTGTGTATGTTGTATATAGGTTATAATGTTATTAAAATTGTTTGTATATACATATATATATATATATTGCATATATGCTTGCATTACCACATCCATGACTGTACATAATGTGTTTCATATTTCATTACTTAAGAAATATATATACATGATGCTAATCATGTAATCAATTGGAATGTGATTCAAGTGGAGCAAGAAGGTGTCTTGCAAGTGCATCTGCTGCGCATATTGGACTAAAAGAACAAACAACTTCGGAATCAAGCCATAGGGCTTGTAAAGGTCTAGTTGACCTAGTATGGTCCTGAGGACGTGACATGGGAGCATGAGGATGCTATGAGAGAAGAATACCCAAATATTTTTGAAGATTTTGGAAATCTTGTTGATGTTGTGTAAAGAGTTGCACTGAGGACAGTGAAAAAATAAGGGGAGGGGATTGTAATATCCCTTGATAGAGCCCTAGTTGTAATTATGAATTGTAAACATATTGGATAGGCTGGTGAGCCGAATTATAATAAGCTAGGAGGCTTATGTGGTGATTAGACCAGAGAGCCTAGGATGCTAAGGCCATGAGCCTATTTTGTATATGTAATTATGCAAAATCATTAATACAAATATACACATGGTTGCATGCAGACCGACCATGAAGAAAGAATGATGGGGGACTAAGCTTCCACAGAATGGGTAAGAGAGAGGGGGCTGAGAGGTAGGAAGAGGGGCTAATATTGAGGGATTAAGTCCTTAAGAATAATATTTTATTATTATTCCAAAACCATATGAAATTTATGTTATATCCTAAGTACTGGGAAGGACAGGTGACTCCCAAGGAGGAGGATCATGCTTCATGGGTGACATGTGTTGGCCCAGGCACATGCAATTTAACCCAGGAAATGAACCATGTTGGGGGTTCGACTTCCCATTCTCCATCCTCTATCTGAACTCGTGGGTGCCATCATCGACCTCTGGTGGGTGTATTTGTGTTGGATCCTTCACCTAAACCATTGAATCCTCTGGGTGGGATCTCTATACACCCCTACGCATTCCTGAACTAGAACCGTGAAGTCATACCTATTTGTTGGTTGGAAAACCTGAACGTCCCATAATTGTTGATCCTTACTATGTTGTAGTGTCTGTCTTTCACTAGTTTTGGGAAGCCTGTGTCTGTGTTCCCAGTTGATTGTTGTAGTTGTGTGTGGCTTTCCAGCCAGTGTATGTTCACGCTGAGTCTCGTGGCTACCTGAATGTTTTGGAAATACAGTTGAAGAGGTCGGTTGTCAGGCCTGTGAGCAAATCTCTCCAGGTGAGAGAGTCTGTTGGGAAGTGGTTTTCTCCCAGAAAGAGTCCAGCACCAGCTACAGAGCTCTGAGAGTTCTTGATCCAGCCTGTTGTCGAGACCTAGAGAGGAAGGTGAAGCATTGATGAACTGTGCTTATGAAGGTGTATACTCCCAGGTTGAACAAGCATGTGGGGAATGAGAGTTCGTGAGTAGTGGGCGTAAGAAGGCTCCTGGAGAGAATCCTTCCGGTTGCACTGTGCAGTGTTCCTATGACCTCAGCCTAGTCTAGGATTCCCTTGCCCTGGGTGGAGCTTAGTCCCAGCTCAGGAGTGACACACTGTTGAGCATGATGAGTAGCATGGTCTATGGTTGGGAGGTTCGTGGAAGGTCTGCACATAGTTGGTGGATTTACTCCCACTAAAAGATAAGTATCAGTCTATGCTTAATTTATATGTTAGGCATGTTTGTACTACTTATGCTTGAAGGTTATCATGTGTTATGTTGCATGTGGATTTACTGTTAATCTTGTTTGAATCTGAATGGTAATAGTAACTCTGTGTTATGTGTTTTATTTCTATTAAAATGCATGTTATATATATATATGTAAATATTCCACAGTGGTAGCCTTACCCGGTCTCTTTGGAGGGCCGGGGATGTTACAAATTGGTATTAGAGCTTTAAAATCTAAGTTAAGGTTGTGCCGGTAGCATTATCTGGTATTTGGAGGGTCAGGGATGTTACAAATTGGTATCAGAGATCTAAAGGAGAATTTAAGGTCGTGTCGGTAGCATTGCCCGGTCTTTGGAGGGTCGGGGATGTTACAGGTCGACTGTCCTTGTACAGCTTCAGTCCTCTCCCATTGATCATTCCTTTGAGGTATGTGCCTATTAAATATCTTAACTGTACATATCCTCCATCTGTTACTGATTTTACCTCATATGTTCCTAGCCAATGCATTCTAAGCTTCCCCAGGTGCTGAAATGATTTGTTGTCGTAAAGCAATACTAGATCTCCTTCCTTAAACATTTTTTTCTTGATGTGTTGATCGTGCCAATATTTGTCTCTTGATTTATGCACTTGTTGGTGGAATCCTGCCAAGATTCGGTCTTCCTCCATTGATAGTAACTGATTCAGTCTTTCCTGTATTGCACCTCGTTCTTTCATTTGTGTGATAGTTGCTACACATAAACTGGGTACTAAAAGTTCTAGTGGCACCACAGCTTCTTGGCCATAGACTAGTTTGAATGGTGTGTGCCCTGTCAACTTTTTGCATGTAGTCCTATACTCCCATAATACTGCTAGTACTTTGAGGTCCCAATCGTCTCTATTGACATTACCGATATTTGTCAGTGCGTTCTCTAGAATTTTGTTGAAGGCTTCTACTGTGCCATTTTCCTGTGGATGATACAGTGTGCTTTTCTGGTGATGAACTTCAAACTCATCAAGCATAGCGTGGATGGTGTTGTTTATGAAGTGCATGCCTTGGTCTCTCATCAAAACTCTTGGGCACCCAAATCTAGTGACTACTTGTTTAAACAAAAAGTGTGCAACTGTCTTTGTGTTGCAGTCTTTTACTGGTGCGACTTCTGCCCATCTTGTTAGGTATTCCATCGCGGTGATAATGTATCTTTCCCCTGTTCTTTTGGCTAGTGGGTTAGTTGGTCCCACAAATTATATTTCCCATTTATCAAATGCCTGTAATGTCACTTGCGGTCGTAGTGGCATCTCATCCCTTGTATTGGGTTTGCCTACCCTCTAACAGACATTGCATCTCTGACAATACTCTTTCGAGTCTCTGTGCATCATTGGCCACCATAATCCTGCGTGTAGTACCTTCTTTGTGGTAGATTTTCCTGTATAATTCCCTCCTACCATTCCCTCGTGGTCTTCTGCTAAAATTATTAGTCGTTCGTGCTCTAACACGTACCTTTGAAAGATGCTATCTTCTCCCATCTTGTATAGATGTCTTGAAATTAGTTGATAGTCGGCTGCGCGGACTACCGGGTTATTCTTCTGCGCAGTGGTATATTCTTGTGGTGTAGTACCTATACTCAAGTACTGGATGATCTCTGTGAAGTAGTAATCAACAATCTGTACTGAGAATAATGGTGCATCCGGAAAGTTGTCTTCTAAGTTCATAGGTTCTTCTCCATTCGTGACTCTTGACAGGTGGTCAGGTCCGGTGTTTAGTTTTCCTGGTTTAACTATTACCTCAAAGTCAAATTCTTGAAATAGCAATAACCATCGACAGATTCTCCCCCCCAACACTGACTTGTTGACTAGGTATTTCAGGGTTGAGTGATCTGTAAACATCTTAAAGTGTTTTCCCAATAGGTAATGTCTGAACTTCTGCAGTGCGTAAACCATAGCCAGGCCTTCTCTTTATGTTGTGTTATAATTATGTTCTAAGTCTAATAATTTTCTACTTGTGAAGGTGATCCAAGTCTCCCTCTCTTGGTTGTGCTAAGATAGCTCTGAGTGCTATCATTGATGCATCTACATGCACATGGAATGTATTTTCCTAGTCACGAAATACTAATATCGGTGCAACAACCACCTTGTCCTTTAGGGTATACAGACCGTGTTGACACTCGTCGTTCCATTGATACTTTGTATCCTTCATTAACAACTTTTCCATTGGTGTTATGATTTGCGCATATTCTTTGATGAATTTCCTGTAATATCCTATGTGTCCTAACGTTGCTCTTAGTTGGCAGACTGTTCTTGGTGCTGGTAAGTTAACAACGAATGAGATCTTTTCCAGATCCACTAACAAGCCTTGTTTGCATACTATATGGCCCAATAGTATCCCAAATAGTGTTCCAAAGATGCATTTCTTGATATTCAGTGATATCTGGCACTATCTGCATCATTCTAACATCAGTCATAAGACTTCCACATGGTTTTTCAACAGACTATAAATTGTCCAATCATCCAGGTATACTTTAAGAAACTAATGGATGAATTCCTTAAATGTTGCGATGACCACTCTGGAGAATATTGCGGGTGCATTTTTCCATCTGAATGGCATGACTGTGTACTAATGAGATCCACATTCCATCACAAATGTGGTCTTATGTCTATCCTCCTGTGCTAGATTAATCTGATGGTAGCCTGAGAATCCATCGGTGAATGAGTAAGCTTTATGGACCCCCACATTCTCTAATACTTCATCGGTGAATGGTGTAGGGAATGGGTTGTGTAGGCATGCATCATTCAACTTCCTCAAGTCGACACATATCTTGATTCCTCTTCCTTGTTTCTTGTCCTGTACTACCATCGGGCTTATCCATTCTGATTCCTTGACTGGTTCGATGATGTCGGCTTCGAGCATCCTATCAATTTCATCTTTCACTTTATATTTATATATAGGGTTCAGTCAGTAAGGTCGTTGTTTAATAGGTCTTACATCAAGTCTAAGTGGTATTTTCATTTCTCCTAGTTCTCCAGCTATACCCTTCATCTCTATGAATGTTGTGGGAAAAAGGTCACTATATTCACGCAACAATTCTGTGATTCTTTCTACTATCTGCTCATCCCAGTAATCTCCAATACTGGCCTTTTTGGGTTTCTCAACAGTCCTGATGTTAACCTTATTTATCTTGATTGGTGCAAAAATAACTTATGATTCTATGGGTGGTCCTTCCACATCTCTTTCACCTTCCATTTCTTCAATCTGAATATCGTGTGGATCATCTTCATCTGGTGCTTCCTCCTATACATGGTAACATGATAGTAGTTCCTTGACTGTCTTCTTATTCCATTGTTGTTTTTCTGTGATAAGTTCTATTTCCAGTTCTTTAATGAATATGACGCCTCTGATCCATTTCAGAGCCACATCTATGTTGGGGTTCTCATGCTTGAATGAGAAAGTGACTGTAAAGTTCTGTTAGAGTGTCGTCCATGTCGTGGTTCCTTTGCACAATTCCTAGTCCATATACCAGTTCGTTGGTATGCCCTCTAAAGTATGAATGAAGTGATGAGACCATTTCTCTGGCGGTGTCATTTTCCATAGTGTTTTACACTCCTCCAATTGTTCTGCTGGTGTCCCTAGTCCTTCATATTTTCGTTGCTTGTTATATATTTGTTCTGTGTCGAACCATATGCGCAGTAATCGCTTACATTGATACCAGTCTGCGATGGTCTCCTTGTGTGCGCCCCACCATCTTGCCGGTGTGTCTTTTAGTGCTAAATCTAGTGCTAGTAGTCTCTGGTTTTCTAATACTTCATCTTCATATTGTGTCAAGAAGGTTTACAAATCATTTAGTCCATGGAAATTGGGTAGATCTCTGATTTCTATGCCTACCCGCCTTATTGTGCGGTCTATTCTTGTACATCTTCTCATGGATACTTCATGTAGTCTCTACTGCCAGTTTTCTAACCGGGTGTTTGAGTCTATTGTGCATGAAGTAATGCTCCGCCAACTGAGTACCCTGTCTGCAGTTGGATTTAAGTAATCCTCATCACTCGCATTTGTTATGTACAAATGGATGATCTCTTCTAAGTCTAGGAAAGTGGGTTCTACGAATCTCTCCCCTTGTGATGGGTCTAGAGATGCTATAACCCTGTAGTCTCCATACTCAAATTTCATTTTCCTGGTTTTTAAATTAATTATGGCCTGGTTGTCAAATGCCCAGTCCAGACCAAGTAGTGCCAGGTAAGTTGTTTTTCCATATACTATTTCGATGACTTTGAAATCTTCCTTAGTGTGCACTCCATCCAGATCTACTATCACTCCTTTCAGTCTACCTATTGGTAGGACTCTATGTTGATTTGCTAGTTTTAGTTGAATGGTTGAGTATCCCAATGTTGGTTCTCCCATGCATTACCATGTGGTCTTTGGTAGCACATTCACTTCGGATCCTAGGTCTAGTATAATATCTCCCATATTGAAATCCCCAATGTTATCATTTAGTCTAAATTCCCTACTTGTTCTTCTTCTTGTGTGTAGATGATTGACAGTTTTTAGTTCTAGATTTTGTTCTATCTCGCTGCTACATTTCTCTAGGATGTTTTGTAATATTTTCACAGATGAAGGATCACTTAACATTTTCATGCATGATTGCAAAAAGTCTTTAATGGTACTTACTTGTCCCTTGGGTTGTATTCTGACGGTATGGTCCAGTGATGGTGACATCTCGTATTCTAGAGCTTCCTTTCTTTGTTGTGCAGTCGATGCTATGTCCTCCGTCTGAAATTCCTGTCAGTCTTCTTTAAATATCTCCTTTTCCTTTTTCGTGTCGAACTACTTATTGGGGTCAGTTTTCTTCTTTACCCATTGGTTCTGTGTTGGTTCCTATCAAACTACATCATTTCTTGTTTTCGTTCCTCCACGAGTGACTATATTGATATTCCGTCCATCATCCCTTACTTTAGTTGAAATCCACTGAACATTATGATTGTTCTGGTTCCTTTTTTCCTGAATATTTACTAGTAATGTTGGACATTCCTCTATATCGTGATTCGATGCGCGAAAATCATACAAGTTGCTAGTGGAAGTGGACATTCTCGTGCATAATGTCCTGGTTGCTAGTAATTGTGACATGTGACTGGTCCTCTACCGCATCAAAAACCTCCTCTAGAAACTCCTTCTCCTCTGTAGCCTGGGCAATCACCTCTCAGTGCATTGTACTATGGTGGTTGATTATACTGCACGGTATTGTACTGGATCTATGTCATGTGGTACTGTGGTTGCTGCAACATAGTGTTGTATGGGGTTGGGGTTGGATTGAACTGTGGTGTTGCTTGCTTAGTCATCATTTCGGCCTGTACTCTTTATGCATCTGATGTTCTTTCTCGCATTAGCTCCATAGTCCTGCAATATTTGTCATTGTGTCCCACTGACTTACAAAAGGTGCAATATGAATTCTTTGGAACTGTATGGTACTTATGCATCATCATGCAGTGATAAGTGTCATGACCCAGTTTCTTGCATATTTCTCACCATAATCCTCGCTATGGTAGCGGGTTTGGCATGCCTATTTCCATATACTGTGTGAATGTTGGGCATTCGTTCTTGTGGTGTCCTTCTGTCCTGCAGGTGGTGCACCATACGATTTCTCATTTGTCCTTGTTCTTATTCTGGTTCAGCTAAAATATTAAATTCTTCAAATCCTCCTTGAGCTCCTCGATAGTTGGGTCTATCTGCTAGTACTGGTTCTCTTCCAGTTGTAAGGCTGCCTGCAGAGCCTCTTCCTACATCTGAAAATTATGTTGTCGCAGGGGGTATTTTAAGGGTGGGAGTAGTGATTTGACAAATAGGTGTCTATGCTTCATGTCGGTGATAAGGTATTTTAACTCTCCTTTTAATCCCTTGAATCTCTGATCAATCTCTCATACAGATTCTCCTGGTTTCTATCTTATTTCAATCATCTCGTTCATGTAATGATCCTCTGAGCTCAGCTTCTAGAACTCATTTATCAATAATTTCTTAATATCGACCAGTGTCCTTGTCATCCCGAGGACACTGTTCATGTCTAGACTCATGTACCATTCTAGTGCACAGTCTCTTAGTGTGATCGCTAGTTGCATGAGTTTGGTATCTTCATCGGTGATCTGCTTTGCTTCCTCGATTTTTGCACAAATGAACAAATTCTTCTCAGGGTCTTTTGTTGCTTCTCCTTGAAACTCTGGTAACCTGATAGTGGGATTGTGTCCTTCCATTATGAATATTGAACTACTACCTCCTACGCACGGTGTAGATACTTGAATAGGGTTGCCTGAACTGGTTCCTCCAGTTCTTGCTCCTTGTGTAGATGTACTTCCTACTATCGGACTTCCTCCAAACTTTGGTTGTCTAAACGATGGTGTTATCTTTGGTGTATTGGTTGCACATGCGTTTATGGGTTCCACACTGATGTTAATATGGATAGGATGGATGCCTTCTCCTTTTGTTCTTGGGCCTCTCATCTTCCTCTCGTATGTTGCACGTAGGATTTCCTCAATCTGCTCCACAGCCCAAATATCCTCTACCTCTTCCTCATCGCTAGGCAAGCCCTCCCTCGTGGCTACCATTCTCTTCTTGGTATTCGCCTTATATTGTTAGGGTACTCCGCTACGCGTCATTCCTGATGACGCCAATATCCACTTGATCTAGTCGTCATCCATCATGATCTTGTCTAAGGGTTCCTCCTCCTTCTTGACTTTAACCTGACCTCCTTCCATTTATCCTCTCTCTATCAGTGCTTCCCCCCTTCCCCCATGCACGTAGGGAAGTCTAGTTGTCTAATTCCATTGTCATTACACCTTTGTTATATAGCAGTAACTTGATAGAAGTATACAGTGATCGAATGTATCTTCCTCTAGGTCTACATAGAAATTCTTGCTCGACTGTGCTATATGACTTCGCTTTGTCAACTGCAAACTCTGTGATGAAGCCTGCGACAATACTGTCAAGCCAAAAGTCTACTATGCAGGTGAATTTGTTATTCACCTGTTGTAACTACTCGATTTGTACTGGAGTCCAATCTATCTGTCGAATCCAGTTCTTCGCGTGGTTATCCTTCAACCTTAGGATCCACTCCTGTAGTAGATGTGGAAAATCATAGAAAAAGACTTCGTGTAAATCAATAAATACGTATTTATCCATATATTTACACGGTGTAATTATAGGGTTTCTATTGTCTTTCTGTGCAAACTCTAATTCTTTGGTTCTCAACCAACCTTTGATTTCCATTTTCGTGGGGTTCTAGGGTCTCAAGATTCCCTTCTAACGGCTCATTGTTCTTTTGTTTCTCTCATGCATGTCTCGTTCACTCTATCTCGTCTACTTAGTCCTCTCTTGTTCCTCTTAACACGGAAACAGAACCATTTACTGTTTTATTTGGTTGATTATCCTATGATTTCTCTTCTCTCTCGATCATCTGAGTTATTGACCCAGGGTTCATGTCATTCTGATTTCCAACAAAGTCTCTAAAACTATCGGCCCTCCTGGTAAACCAGAAGGCAACACAATACACATAATGCACTGCGCAGTCTCACCCGAGATAGCTTTAAATGGGTGGTTGTAAGACTCAAGTGTTTACCGCCTAGGATTGAGTATGAGATAGGGTTTTATGAACCAAATTCATGTACTACGAGTTGTAAGTGTAATCTACTTATTCCTCACGGTTGCATATGTGTATTTCACAAGTTATTTCCCAAATAGCATAAACATATTCCATAATAATGTATTAACTCATTCATCAAGCATAACCATTAACTTCTAAAATAAAGTAAAGATATGCATGCATTCATCACATTACACAGATATTACTGTGGTTCACCCCCTCCTGGGCTACGTCCACAAAGATTTGTCTCTTGGCTCTTTTATTATGGCACCACGGGTAAGATATTTGGCTCTTGGCTATGGGTAAGATCTATATGAGGCGAACTAGATCGCACCAGGTTCTACAGCCTATGATCTCATCCTCGGATCTCTTCCCTCTTCTATTACATGCTCGACAACTTACAACATAGTACATAATAGTATTGCATAATGCATCCATTCACACATCGCTCTAATGGAATGTTACAAGAACCCGAACCTTTACAAAAACAATAAACTTACTACCAAAAATGCCAACCTCTATATGATACTTGCGTATCTATATTTATATCTATCGAGATCTTCAATCATTTATAGTGTATTACCAAAACCCTAACCCTTCCGACGTCAGGTCTTACTCCCATGCGCGTGTTGTTCTTCCTCTAGATGTCGCTTTCCTTGTGCATTCCTTCTTACATGCACGCGTGTTGTTCTTTTTCCAGTTATTACTTCAGTTTATGCATGCTTTCTTTCCCACGATCGTCCTTCTTTCCACTTCGGCCTAGTGCCAACATACCATAAAGAATTTTTCGCCCGATCCGTGTGGGATATGTCCTACTAGGCAAATAAATAAAATATAGAGCATATCTATGATCACAGGTGTAATCACAGCTGTTTAAATAGAGATGTCATCTGTCGAGTCAACCAAGTGTCAGGTGTCAAATAAAGTTTCTAATGAATGTTGCATCAAAGGTTTTAGGGTACTGATCTAATTTCCAATTGTCCAACTCCACAATGGGAAGAATCTGCTCCATCCTGCTACTGCTGCTGCTTCTGCTACGCTACTACTGCTACTTCCTCTTCTCTTCCCAGCTTCTCCTCGCTGGCAGTTCTTTCTGACTTCAACATCAGCTCCATGATCTCCTTGATCACTGCATCCAGCTGCTCCAATGGCTGGCTCTATTGTTGCAGTCTCCTCAGCTACAAAAATTTATGTCCATTGGGCAGATCATCATGATCTCCCATGCTTCTTTCTTCATCTTTATCTGTGGCCTCAGGTTGCCACTCTGTTGCACACTTCAACTCTGCAGTCTCTTCTTGACTGACCTGCTGCTCAGTCATTCTCTTCTCTGACATCTCAAATTCTGCCAGTTCTTTTGCTGTCCCTGGATTGTTCAACCAATCCTCCAGCATTTCCAACTCCATCTCCCATGGAGTGATAACTTTACCTGCCTCCTCTTCGGCTTCCTCCGCTACTAGCTTCAGTGCTACAGCTTCTTTCTTTTCAACTCCCTGGCTGAATATGCTGAGACACTCCTCAGAATGCTCGCTCTCTTTTCCTTCTTCTGCTTGGGCAGCTTCCAAAGTCTGCTCCAATTCTTCTTCTTCCTTGACAGTCATTGTCAGCTCCAATTTCCTTTTGATAGTCATCTCCAGCTGTGACTGTTCTGCTGTTGCACCATCTGCAACACAAATTTCTGCCTCCTCCTGGGCACATGGTAGGAATAATCCAATTCCCCCAATCATCGGAATATCATTATGATCTTCCACCTCTGTCAGCTGCACTTGCTGATCCAGATTCACCTTTGAGCTCACTGGCCCTGTCAGCTCCCCTGGCTAATTCCAACTCATTTCTGAGTTTATGAGACCTTCAGACAGTCTCATCTGCTCATCCCTGCCCACCTGGCAATATGGGATGCTTATGTTGCCCTCCTGGCAGACTATGAGATCAACCGATCCCATCTTCATCAGCACTCCTTGCTGAATTGAACTCACCTCTGAGTCCATGAGACCTTTAGATGGGCTTGCATTCTCATCTCTGCCCACATGGCAGTTCAATATGCTTCCGCTACCCTCCTGGCATTCTTCGAGATTCCTTAGCAATCTCTCATCATTGCCCTCCTGGCAATTTGAAATTCCTCGAATGTCCTCTTGATAGTCCGTGAGATCCCGCAGCAACCTCAGCTTGTTGCCCTCCTGGCAAACTGGAATTTCTTCTTCTCTGCCTTCCTGGCAGTCCTTGAGATCCTCAGCTGATCCCAATTCATCTTCTTCATCATCATCGAGACCTCTCCCAGTCTCCGGCATACAGTGATCAATCATCCTTCCCTCTGTGGCCTTGAGGTTTTCAGCATACCTCAACCACTTTCTCAACAGTCTGTGCTGTCTCATGACCATTAGCTCTTGGACTGGCCACTTTGCCTTTGCCTTCTTCATGGGCAATTCGTGCATCCGTCTCATCCTCCTATCCTGCTGCATCCGTAGTTCGAACTTCTCTATGTCTACCTTTAATTCATAGAGCTCTCTAGTCTTTTATTTATCCCATTCGGAAAGCTTTTCTTCCTTTCTCTTCTTTCTATGGCCTTCAGTAGCCATCTTGCTGTCCCTGTCTACCTCCCTGGAAAACCTGCTGCTGTCACTCCTGAAATCCTGAGTGCTCAGCTTTATTCTACAATCCTGCTGACTGTCTCCTTGATTGTTGCCTATCTGCAAACAATCATCATAGAGTCCTCAGCAACTCTGTCTTCTTCTGCCCCCTCTGTCTGCAAGATACAAACAGAATCTCGCTCTAATACCACTTGACACAGTGAGGTCTCCCCTATCACCCCGCAGGGTCTCTTCACCTGACCTCCTGCTCACAGGATCGTTCTAAATCCCCTTCTGCTGAGTCGAAGTGGCTCTTTAGATCCCCCAAACGAAATCTCTGCTATAACTAACCCAGTCCATAGGTCTCTTTCCTCACCCTCTCATCCTTCAGTACTTGACCGTGGTTATCCCCGACTCTCTATCGGGGTTCGGGGTTTCGCACTTTATGTTGTCGAGAGTCATTGTCCTCTCGAATCCCCGATTGTCGATGCGCCTCTTTCACGCACTAGCCCTCCTGGCTCAACTCCTACTCATATGACCGTAGTCAAACTTCCCGTCGGGGTTTTCCCTATCGCAATATAGAAGGGTATGGACTCCTTGTCCCCGGGATCCGTGATTTCCCGATTTAAGATATCCTCTGGATCATTGACAACTAACCCCCACTATGCCTCTGTCCTCCTTCTCTGCTGCGGTGACAGCTGGCCCCCACTCATCGGGGTTTCACGGATCACAATTCCACAATGCATAAACCACTTGTCTACGGGATCCCTAATATCCCAATGGCTTAAACTCCGATGGCACTAGATGATTGCCACACATCCCTCCAACGGACGATCCCGATCTCGTCGGGATTTCAGAACTTTCGATGCCCTGGTTCCCTCGACCTTGAGAACTCTGATATACCGATTCCCGACTCCTCGGGATCCTCTGACACATGTCCTCCAAATGAATGGTTCAGATCTTGTCACCATTTCGAGACCTGCAAGTCCCGATGCCTGGTGCCTCGGATCTCCGGAATGGACGATCGCGTGACACGTACCCCTCCTCGGACGGATGGTCCGGATTCTGTGTCAGGGTTTCTCCTGGGATTTCTTTGATGCCTTTTCCACAGGAATGTCGATTTCCCGATGCGCCTCAGTGCCGACGGGCACTCGATCTTCGCCACGTGTCCCTTCTACCTTGGATGGTCTATATCTCGTTGGGATTTTTCAACTTGCGAAGTCTTAGTTCTCTGGCCCTCGAGAATCCTGATTTCCTGATGGCTACTCCCTATGCAGCTCCAGCAGATCCGACGGCTGTCGGGTATCTATTCCAGATCTAACGATTCAGACCTGTTCTCCTCGTGCGCTCCTCCTCCTGAGGCTAAACGTTGCGCTGGTCCTCCCGATCCAACGGTTGACGGGATTCCCGAGTGATATCCGACGGTTGTTGGTCTCCTCATTCTGTGCCCTTCCTCTAGAGCTCCCCTGGATGCTTAAAACCAACGGTCCAAATTCCTTCTCCTATCGATCTGATGGCAACTGTGCTCCCTCAAGCTTCTGCACTTCCTTCTCATCACTTGAAAGAAATTCGATTTCTCCAAGGCCTCAGCCTTCGTCTCGTTCTCCTCTGCGAGCTCCTTGACTTTGAGCCTCACCTGCATGTATACAACGATGTCCTTCCTGAGCTTGTCTTTGAATCCTTAAAGGATTTCGACGTCTCCACTCCTGTAGAATCTTCTCATGCACCCAGCGTGCTATCTCTTCTGAGCTTCTATAAACCCTCAGACCCCTTGGGGGATTTTATCCTTCTTCTCCCTCAGATGGAGAATGGAATGGATGCCCTCTTGGCTATCCTTCTGCTCAAGCCTCTTCTTGAGTACTTCTGGGTATTCAGCAACCCAGTGAAAGTTCCCTCAGTGGACCTTTCCTCAACTTCCAGAACTCAAAGAGTTCTTTTCTCCTGTGCCTGCTTGCACACCTTCTCAACGCCCTCCTGGCGGAGTGTCTTCTCTTCCACAGAACGCTCAATAGTTTTGTCTTCCTCCCTTGTGCACCTATGCACTTTCTCGATGCCCACCTGGTAGAGCTTCTCAGAATCCTCAGTGATTCTGGTCTTTCTCAAACTCTCTACAGAGTTCTTCTTCCTCCGTGCACCCTTGTACACATTCTCAATGCCCACTTGGCAAAGCTCTACAGAATCCTCCACGATTCTGTCTGCAACTGTGTTCTCACCCACACAGCCTTACCTCCTGAGGTGTTCAGTAACCTCACAAGTCTTCTTCTTGAGTCGATGATTTCGGTCCTGTGCCTCAGCACGTCTTTGTCTGACTCCTCAGAGTTCAGAAGTGCACTCATGCACCGATATTCAGAGTCTGCAACGCTCTGTCATGCCCTCCTGACACGAAACCTCAAAGACCCTCAACTTGAAATCAAGCACACTCCCTGTAATGGCATGATAACAACACACAATCACAGCATATAATGAACACCCATAGGCATGCATATAAGACAGAACATATGTAGGAAAAACTACTGTTGTTTATATTAAAAAATGGCAATCGCCTGTATTTTTACAAAGATGTTCCTAAGCTCTCTCGGCTCTACAACTCAACCATTACTACACTACCTCAACTAACTCAAAATGAGATCTAAAATCTCTTTTACCTGAGGGGCTCATCGAGCGCTTCCCTCCAGGTTCACCTACTCTAATAAATTACATTCAATGGGTTGTCTAGTCCAAAATCGGATCTAGATCTCAGCCATACACATATTAAATGCCTATCTTATCTATAGCCTGCGCAAAGGCATGGCTTCTATGGCTCACCAGCCTAAGAATATTAAATTACATTCATTTCAAATTCAAATGAGTCTACGCCTCCTTTTAGCATATGAATGCATGGGCACTGACATGGCTGGCTGGCTGGCTGGCTGACATGGAGCGATGCTCCTGCATCACCATGGGTTCGAAGGGCTCGATGTTTGGGAAGGTCGCACCTTCCAGCATCTCCCATGCGACGAATGCAATCAGGATGAGAAGCCAGCTGAAGTGGAACTCATATCCCTGGTCTTGTGCTTCCCTGCAGTCGAGTTCCAGCTAGTTTACCAAGCACTTCACCCAATTCATCTGAATTACTTCTGCACACTTCTCTGCGAGGTCTACTACGAATCCAGTCACTTGGGTGGGTTGGTTCTTGCGAACTAACATGCCTACAATCAGCTGACATGCAAGGCGCACTCCACCTTTCTGAATAGAGGCTACCTTGTAACCTCGCATTCCCTTCTCGACATCGTCGTAAGTCTCTTTAATCCTCTGCGTTAATGCTCAGTCTGAAGTCTTTCTAGGGTAAAAATCATGTGGGTCAGGGCCATGCGTGCTCATCCTTGTGATCCGATTGATCAAGGTTGGATCCACAGTGATGCGTCAGTTCAACCATAGGTATCCTCCATGGTAGCAAGACAACAGTAACTTTACACATGCATTCACCTCCTAATGTCGTCCAAAGTGGGGAATCTTCATCACATTGAGTAGTGTGGACTGCATGAGGTTCTAGGTCCATCACTACGAGATAATATTTGAATTCTTGCCTTTAGTTCTGGTAAGATACTTGTGTGGAGTGAGCATGTTGTAAGCCTTCCTGTCGCCAAGGTTGAAGTCACTGAACTTCAATGCTGCAAGCTTATCCTGGTCGGCTCAAACTACGTGTATCCATTTTGGGAGGTACACCGTGACCAAAGCATAGTCAAAATCTCTGAGCACACTATCCCAGTTGATAGCACCGCTTAGAGGGGGTAGGTAGGTAGGTAGAATGCTCAGAATCAAATTGGCATTCGCGATATCGTCTCTGTCGGGATGATCCAGCTCGAGCAGTGGATGGAGAGGCTTCCAGTCCTCTCATCGATGATGCTTGAACACTTGTGGATACTCCTCTTTCTGATAGGACTCTCTCAGACATTAAATCAAGCAGAACTTCGGTTACGGATGCTTCGACTGTAGTGAGCTCGTCGGTCATACACGCTCGAGATAAATTATCGGGGTCACAATGATATTAAACACTGCAAAGAAATGAACAACAAGGGCACAATGATCACTGTATACACTTGCTAGTCTGCGGGCTTCGAATTCTTAGTTGGAAAAAGTTTTCTTCGGACATGGTGCGACAAGATATATAGGCGATCTTGGCAATGGTTTGCTTTGCAACAGGTATGAGCCTCATTAATTCATGTTCTGTCCATTATGGCATTGTCCAATGGGTAGATGGTGAGACATCAATGCTTTTTGATCCATTCGGAGCGGTAGTCAAATGGATATATTGGCCTCTAACAACTATATTGCTTTGCCATGGTGAAGTGACCCATGTTGTTTCTCTGATATCCCGACGAAGCTTCAGTTTTGCAAAGTTTCTTTCTGCGAGGTACCCTCTGGAACCTGCTATAGCTTTTCAATCCTAGCCTTCTTCTTACTCAACTTTCTATCCTTCTTCCCAGTGAGCTTCGTCTCGGTGGTTCTTTTCCTATTCTGATTCTTATTTTCCTTGGACATAGGCACTTCACTCTGTTGAATTTCTCTCCTAGGACTCGGGGGTAGTACCTCTTCTATATCTGAGATAGATACTTCAATCTTCTATGAGTCCTCTAATGCTCTTTCATCTTTGACATCTAGGTTTCTAGCGCTAAGTAGCTTCGATTTGTTCTCCTATTCTTCAATCAAATATGCGATCCTTTTGGTCATGAAATCTTTAACTCTTGTCTCTGTTGTTCTAAAACCTCTTCTTCTTCCTTCTTTCTAGATTGATCTCTTTCAATCCAAGGTTTTCCAAGTAACATAGTAAACGGGGCGTTGTCCTCAATAAAGTTGATAATCTCAAAATCTTCTTCTATTGAAGTTCCTTTGACATTCATGGATATATGAGTGAGCCTTCCACATAGGTTTACCAGTTTCCCTCTGAATAACCATATTCCTCTTAATGAAGGGGTCATAGCAGGCCTTCCTATAGCTTCCCAAGTTCTCTCTGTCATAACATTCACCTGTGTTTCCTCATCTAGAACACAGTCAATGTCGAAGTCTCATATTCTTACCTCAATGCAATAATTTTCTTTAAAGACCTTTGATAACCTAACATGTCAATGTTCACTCAAGGTGCCTTTCATATGTAGTAATATCTTCTCTGATTCTTTCTAGGGTTCTGTTATTTATGGATCTGCCTTAGGGTTTTCCTGGTTCATATTCATTCTTTCAAGCTTAGCAATCATTCTAGGGCAATCCAACACTTCATGGTTCGTAGCTTTGCAACAGAGACAACTAGGTCTTTCACCAGGGCATAATTCCTTAGCCAGATGGCCTGGTTTTCTACAACTATAGCACATGATTAATCCTCTCTTTCTTTTAAATGATCCCCAGCCTCTTCTGTACTACGCACTAGGATCGTGGTAGCTAACCTAAAAAAAAATATTTCTAGGATCCTGCATCCATTTGTTAGTCCAGACATTCTTTCTATGCATATGTATAACATATCTATCACTATTCTTATCATATCTATTCATATCAAACTTTCTTTCATCTATTAATGCCCTAGTTTTTAAGCTAGGACACGATCTATCAAACATACCTAGATCCATGCTCTAGAAACAAAAATTTCCACTTATCTTACTTCTACAGAGCACAAAGCTTCCAGATCTAAGAAAATTTAGCTATTCTTACCTTTATCAGAGCACAAAGCTTATAGATCTTACCTCTTCTCTGTAGATCTGACCTCTTTTCTTTAGAAATTTCCACTTTTACCTTTCTTAGAGCACCAAGCATTCAGATCTCGCTCCTTTTCTTTGGATCTGTCCTTCCTTTCTTGGCACAAATCTTCTCGGGTTAATTAAAAAGTTGTGCACTAGGGAAACAAATCTATGCACATAGATAACACTGTTTCTAATTGAATCTTTGCACATAGATTCTTCTCCCTTAGTTCCCAGCAATCACAATTTCAGGTCCCGGCAAAAGAACCATTTTTTGGCACAGTGGCAGACCCGCGGTTCAACGCTACAATAATGCACCAAAAAAACCCTAACTACCGGCCCTTTCAGCAACACCTGCAAAGCATATGAAGTCTCACGCGAGGTAGAGGCAGGGGTGGTTGCGAGACTCAGGTGTTTGCAACCTTAGCTGGGACACATATATGTGATTATATCACTTATAGAGCACTTAGCATCTATCATTCATCAATATTCAACCCTTATTATACTTCGCAGATAACATAGAGCATCGCAGCATTCACTTAGATCTAAGGTACTTCAGTACTTAGCAACGGTAAAATAGATCAACACTAAGCATCTTCATATATGTCAGATCCAACATTCATACACATCTATGAAGCACACGCATAAATAGATCTATCTAAATACATCAAAGAACTTAGCAAAAGCAAGGATAAACACATCAAGTTGAAGAACATATCATAACACATAGATTTACATCGTTCACCCCCACCCTAGGGCTACATCCACCAACTCTTCTTCTTTATTAGTGTCTTCAATCGGGTACAACATAGAGCCACAAAAACCCTTCTTCTCATAGAACAGAAGATCTGCGCACCTCGATAGATCCTTCTTCCTTGTGCTACAACACAAAGCTTTCTGTAACTTCTTACAACAACTTTCACTTAGCTCTGCAAGCCTTTTACAATCATGCACAAAGCACTTACAATTGACTCTAACACTTAGCCTACATCACATAGATGTTGATCTAGCACTTAGCTTATTGGCCACACTCTTACATCACCTAGCTACTTACTTATACATTACAAAAGTGGGACTAAGCATGGGTAAACCCATGGGCCGACATCCCTTTCCTGTTACATTATCCCAAAACCCAAAAAAGGACCCAAGGTGGGTTGAGATCCCGTGATCTCTGCCTCGTTTTGTGCTCCTTCTTCGACTAGGTGTCGAAGTCCCAAAATAGGTCAAAAATGACCAAGGTTATCCGAAAACTTGGTCAAGGGCCAACACTTGTCCAAACTTCTTATTATTCTTGGAACACAACTCTGTATGGAGGGTCCAACATATGGCTTCATGATTCCTACCCTTGTCGCAATGGGTGCAATGGTTTTTCCTCTTCCATGTTTTCTTTCCCTTCCTTTTCTCCTCATGTGGAGAAGGGTATTAATGTCTTGGTTTTTTCCTAGTTGCCATAAACACCCTATACATAGCCATTCTTTTCCAACACTTGGACACATCATGGCTATTCTTACCACAAAACATGCATGGTTTCCTATGCCATAAGCTTTGTTTTACGTGGTCAATTCGTTTGTAATCAAAAGGAACATTAGAATAAAGAGACTTCTTATACCTTGATGGGATGTCTCTGGTACTATACTAGTGAGGAGATCTTGTATTAGATCTTCCTTTGTATTATTCATATCCCTTTGGAGATGACTCACAATCACGATCATGAAATGACGTGCTCTTAGCCTGCACTGATTCGGTTCTATCGCTTGTAGACTCGCTTACTTCTAGGGTCTTGGAGTTTTCATCTCTTTGGTTTTGGATCATTCTCCAACCTCTTCTCGAACATAGCCTAGCCCATTATATTGAGACCATTCCACCACCTCGATGGGCCTCACAATGCCTTGTCTATTGGCTCCAAGGCCTCTCCCTTCATACCCCATTTGCTTCATTAATTTTGAGCTAATAACCGTAGTGTGCTTTTCAAAAGCAACAAAATCATCAGTATCACTGAGGGAAGGAATTAAATGTGAAGAGTATTTTACCTCCATTCTTGTTTGCGACACTTGGTCATATTCCTGATGTGTGTTCAATTATTCTTCCTGGTAGGAAGGAGTTGTAGATGAAGCTTCCAAGAAACCTCCTTGATTCCTTGGTGTCTAGATCACATCCTATATCATCTGACAATAGGAACAACCATCAACATTGTCATGATCATATCCATAATCAGTATATCCACCATGGCCACAAGATGGCCTCTTTATTTCCCCTGACATGGAGCCTTCTCCATATTTCACCTTCATATATTTTAACTACAACTCTAACATCTTATTTTCCTCTTCTGCAACTCCTAGCAATTTATTCAACCCAACATTCTCTTTGTTTGAAGGATTTGGTTGATCTCTAGTAGTTCATTGAATCATTCCTTCTTTGGTGTTCTCTCCATCTTCAATACCTACAATCTTTGTCAATTCCTACAGTAACACCACTTGATCTGAGCCCAAGGTGAACCTATTACAAATTCTTCACCTAGTCTTATGTCACTCGTTAAAGGGTCAATTCTAAGATCATTTTTTATTGAACTAGATTTCTTAATAGGTGGAATTGAAGCTTTAAGAGGATTGAATCCAAATTGAATTAAAAACTTGGATAAATCTCATTACATCTCATGCATCATGTATTCAAAGCATACAATACTTAATTTGCGGAATAAAGGAAAGCATCATGAGCATGAAAAAAAAACACATAGAAGGATAGGAAGACATCGTTGATAACGAAGTTCACCCAAGGTGGGCTATGTCTCCGGGATTCGCTCAACCACTTAGCCACTTTATTATCCTCTTTAAAATATGCTTCTCCTTTAAAAATAAAAGGGTTGCAGTCCCACTCCTGGTGACTACATCGAAGAGGTGCTCTTATGTGTATAGAGAAGTTTCTCACAACAAGTGGAAAAGTCTTTCGTGAAATGAGGAAATTTCCATGGACAATCTAAGGGACAAGTTATCACAATATGTGGAAGAATAAGGACTCTCTCACAAATGGAAGAAATTTTCCTCTTTGAATCTATTGGTCAGATTCAAGCGCAAATTTTGCCATTACATTTGTCTTGCAAAACTGAGACCTTTGACTGTAATATTGGCTACTTTCTAACAAAGTGCCAAAATAGTCTCTCAAGCACTACACCACCTTGGTTTACGTGCAAAGGATAGAATGATGATTTTTCCTACAATGGATCAGGTCTTTCTACCTTGTTGCAACACTCCACGCTCATCAAAATCTATAGCATGCATAGATCTTTTGCAAAATATCATAAAGAAATCAAATTTACAAAAGAACCATGCTTACATTGGGATTTTTGTCATAAGCCTTATGATTCGCAGTTCTGATGTAGAGACAGACGTCGTCATTGCAATCATGGCACAAAATCGGTTAAGAATGACTGTCAAATAGTTTGAAATGGATGAAGTCACCATAAGGACTCTGTTGGGCTCTCTTCCTCGTAAAATGTGCCCGCATCCTGCATTAAATGCTCTGCCTGCATTGATTTTCATGCCATCGTACAACCTATGGAAGCACTCTCCTATATATTCAAATTATTCCCATACTTTTCAAAAATAGTTCCTTCGTACAACCTTAGGCGCATATATTCTCCCCCCCTCGAGCCTTGCAATAGAATGGGCTTTAAAATTAAATACGTGGGCATTCAATTCAATGTGGGCAGTTATCCCAACTGGTTAGCGGTTGGATAACTTAAGTCATTCGTTGGGAAGGTCATGGAGTCCATCCCATGGGCCTCCCATTTTATCACTTATTAGAACCATATATTATAAATATAAACGTTGATTAAACCAACATATCACATACATGGGTCGACCATATATTTTATCCCACCAGAACCACTTTATCTTCTGCCAAGATTGGCGTTACCATCGTTAAATTTAGAACTTGTGCCAAGTGGGTGTCACCCATGCACGGTGGAGTTTAGCCTCCTCGTATTTAATGGATATTCATCGGATATGGTGAATTCTGATCATTGATTTCCATTGGAAGGTGAACGGGTTATGTGGTCGTCGGATATGTGGGATGTGCCCAGATTGTAAGACTAATTTTGTGGATCGAATTCTTGGTGGGAGATGTCGGAAATAGTGGAAACCTAGAAGTTTGGATAGGCCGTATCTTCGTAGATAAATCCACTGGGTTTGGCCACTGTCTGGTCTAGGACGACCCTTTTTAATTTTTGACTTACCCGATCTCCAACCCTCATTGGGAATTTTTGGGGTGCCACGTGGTGCCCTACCATTGGTTGTCCCTGGTCCATTCATCTTGCCACATGTCACCTTTTCCAAGGGGCACATGTCACACTATCCTTCTGCCAAGTGTATGACTATTCTTCTGCCATGTGGAAGCTCTTGGGTGGTGACACATGGCATCACTTGGGGGTGCCACGTGGTACTTGTCAATAAGCCCAAGTGGCCTCCAAAAAATCTAAATTCAACTGCCACGTGTTAGCACCTAGTGGTGCCACATGGCATGCTGACATAATTAGTATGGATGATGATGTCAACTTGTATAGTCAACTATAAGGATGTTGATGTCACCCTGTTGATTTTGACTGGGTTGGCCGCAACTTTGACTGACCATAACTTCTTCGTTCTAGCTCTGTTTGATGAGCCACTTACGTCATTGGAAATCTTGTGATGAGCTCTTTGACTTGGAATAGTTTTCCATGGATTATGAAAACTTTTATTTTTGGCCCTTCTAGATCCTCCTGGATCGGGATATAAGAGAGTCTATTAAATTAGATTTTGTGAGCCCATGTTGTTATATAATTTGGTATTTTTAAATGATGGAGAACAATCATGCTATCTAAAGGTACTTTGAAGATGAAGTGATGTATTTCATCTACATATGTAATTTGAGTTCTTTTAATTTTCTATTGTGCCATCTCATTATTTAGCAAACTAATCATTAGTATATGCTTGTTTTTGGGTAAAGAGAACATCATCATAATTATGCAAATCACCTCAATACGATTAGTAAATTATTCTGGATAAAGTTATATGTTTCATGTATATATTGTAAAGAAATAGTTGGTGTCTAAGGATTTTCGGATCAGGTTGGTATCAAAGCAAGTTTTGACATGTATTTGCAAGTTGTTGATGTGATGAGATCCAAGAGTTCAGTTGGTGAGTATTTTGAAGGCTCTTATAAACAAGGCACAATGAGTCAAATTCTCCTGAAATTGAGGTTGAAGAAGAACATTAATCGAAAAATCCAGAAGGAGATTTCTGAGCTAAGAATGTGGTTGGAATCTCTTGAGGAAGACAAACAGAGGTTGTAAGATCGACTGTTATGTCATGATGAATTCTACAAAGGGTATTTTTCATGAAATAGAAAGAAAGTTGCATATCAGAAACCAAGTATTGGCACCATCAGTACCAATCCATGAAGATTGGCAGGTTGAGCATGTAAAGTCTCTGATGCAAAAGGGACTACCTCTTTTAAAAGGCATGATCGAGAAAGATTACTCCTCATATTATTTTGTTTCCCGTCAAGATGGAGAATGTTCGAGGATATCTTAAGAAAAGAAAACTTCAGATGAAGAGGTCCTACATAAACAGTTAGCCTTACCTTCTAGTCCAGAGAAAGGTAAAATGTGTAAGACATCTCCAGAGGAAGATGTGCATGATAAAGGAGAAAGAATGAAGAATTTTCCCACTAGTGAATGGTCTATGTATCCATGTTCTTCCTGTGGAACTAGTAACCATGATGTGGAGTAGTGTCAAAGAAAACAATATGTGCAAGTAAAGCCATCCAAGAAGAAGGCTAAAGGTAAAGATAATTTCTCCAAGAAAAGAAAAAGGGGGAATGATAAGAAGGTATCATGGTTCCAAGATGGGAACAAGACACTCTGATCTTATGGTGGTAAGAGTGGACATAATATCGAGAAGTGTTGGACACTTTGTCCGCACTTATGTCCGAAGAAGAACAAGAAATATGTAAAGAAACTTTCAAGAAGACAAGAAAGAACTCTAGATGAAGTTAATGGTCCAATTGAAAGACTTGGGAAATAATACTTCCTGATGGTTGTTCTTGGAAAAGTGATATATGAAGACATCAAGGAATGGTTTGTGGATAGTGTCTCATCTCACCACATGACTGGGATGAGATCAGTATTTTTGAATTTCTCTGAATCTGACACAGATTTCTATGTGGGATCAAGAACCAATACTAGACAAGCAATAAAAAGGTATGTATATTTAAGATTCCAACTCGAGTCGGGAGGATTTCTGGGAATATAGCATATGTTATATGTTCTAGACTTAAAGGTAAACCTACTCTCAATTGCAAAATTTGAGTATGAAGGTTATGCAGTCACATTCCAAAATGGTCGGGTACTTGTGTATCCAAGGGAAGTTGCTTCAGACACAACAATAGTGCTTGGTGTTCGCCAAGAGAGGTTATACAGGTTACTGGGAAGACCTATAGTTTGGTCTAATGGTTACTTGGATTCAACATCATATTTTTCATCAAATTCAATGTTAGATTCAACATTAGTGTCAGAGGCATTGTCAAAGGTCAGAAGTTGCGAGACTCCTCCCAGTACAATGGGAAGAATGAGTTCATAAGTAAACCATCTAAAACTTTCATTGTAAATATGTATATTTGTAAATGTAATATGCATACATATATATCTCCTAAAGTCAATTAGAAGGTTTGTAAGACATTCATTGTAAGTTATAAGAGTGAGAGGAACTCTGTAAAATTTCTATATCACCAGCTTATATGAGTGAGAGGAATTTTGTAAGAGAGTTTCTATATTGCCACCTTATATGTTGTTTAGAGTGAGAGCAATCTACTTAAGGAGATTTCTAGATAGCCACCTTTACATGTTGTTTTAGAGTGAGAGGAATATCATTAGGGATATTTCTAGATAGACACTTATACATATTGTTCTACAGTGAGAGGAATCTCATTATAAATATTTCTATGTCTTTAGACAATAGTATAAACAATTATATTGTCTTGTAATAAGCTAAAGGACTAGATATGGATCAAATTGTCTAAGACAACATTATTGATTCTGAAGAACTGAAAGTGAAGGAATAGAAGGATGCAGATAGTTGGAGCATGTTGATCGATAACATCGAAGTAGTGAAGAACATTCTAGAGCTGATAAAGGAGAAATAATCCTCTTTAGAATAAGAGGCATCAGATGCATGTTATAAGCATATTTAAAATACCACGTCATGTTCGTGTGGATGTATACCTTGAATAAAATAAAACCAGGTACATGTGATATTAGTACATATCAATTTGTTCTTCAAGGAAGAAGAGACAATGGACAAAGTATTCATTCATAGACTCCTACAGATATATTAGTAGTACAAGAACAACAAGTCCAAAATGGCAAGGCATAGATCAACATTTGAATTGGTTTCATATTGGCGGAGATGGACTAGATTTATCAATAGGATATGGGAATGGATGTTGAAATATAGGATATAGATATTACAGAGATTCAGTGAACAAGACTTTTGTTGTTAGGAATCTATGATCCAGAGCCAAAGTTATTAGCGACAGTTTGAGAGGCTAGATTCATAGATATATTCAAAAATAGCAGACATGAGTACATTGATTTAGTACCTAAGATCAATACCCAATATGAAGACTGAATTCCAAAAGATTCAGCAATATGGAAGAGTGGATTATCATCACTATGTTGTTGAATATTTATAATTTTGGAGGTCAAAAAGTTCTTTATTTGGAAGGTGTGATCCAAGAGGATCTAAGGAATGCTCACAGAGGTCCAGGAGGATCTGAAATGCTCACATAGGTCCCAGGGGATCCATAAAATCTTATAATTTAGCCATCACAATTTTCTCGAAAATAGAATCAATGCATAGAGCTTATTGTCAACTTTCCAACGATGCAAACGACAATTCAAATAGAGTTCGTATGCAAAAGTTATGAGAGGTCAAATTTCAAGTCAAAAAAGTCAAAGTTAAAGGGGTAAAAAGGTGACACGTATCATCACTATAAGGGAGACACGTGGCATGACTGTTCATATGATATGGCCACACCCCAAGGTGCCAAGTGGGTCGATCGTACATTGAATGGGCATATGAGCTAGCAACTGACAGGGAAGACCGTACATCCAAGTGGTCCAATCACATATTGACAAGTGACAAGGTTCAACCAGTGAAAGGTCACCACGTGGAAACCTCCCATTAACTTATATTGGTATGGTTTAGTAAAATTATGGAGTCAATGGGGTTCGAACCCCGACCTCCATAACCTCCCAAAGCTTTATACCAAGCTCCATTGCCAATGCACTACACAAGTAGTACTTAACCATACATATGACCAAATATATTTAAGTTTTGGTAAATTTTTAATTGGAGGCAAAAGGGTCGACCCTTAGCTTACGGTCATGTAACATGTCATATAACCATAACCAAATTTTGCGGGGGCCTAACCATATACTCATGACCAAATATTTCACGCGGAGGTTTATGGTACAACATATATAGTATATAGTTAAACTATATATTATATATAAAACAAACAAATGCGCATTCAAGAGGATAGAACCTGGAACCTTCGGTTTATGTTCCGTAGTTTTAACCACCATACCAACCGCATAATATTTAACAAGGATTCAGCTAATTTCAAAATTTTGTTTCCATAATTTCGGTCAGAGATTTTCGGACCTAGGACTATATAGTGGGCAAGGATCCCAATCTGCATGCATTCCCAAGTATACACATATCCCGAGGTGGCACGAATCCGAATGCAGGGTATGAATTTCGAGGTTGTAATGATCTCTCGATTTGCATGCAAATAAAGAGGCCAAGTATGGTTGTCTTGTAAAGTGCTTAGAGTGAAATCAAATTATTTATGAGGAGATCTATTGCTTCTTGAATTTTGTTGATGTCTCTTTTTGTTGATGTTGTTTTAGAATTTATCCTTAACTTTCCTAATGTTGATCTACTTTTTGTTTGTATGCCCAGAGATGTAGTTTTGATTGAATGATGCTGCTAATGTTGCATGGTTATCTTGGCTTCAATATTTGAGTCTGTTGTGGAAATATTGATCATCCTGCCAAAGCTTAAGAATCCTTGAAAAATGATGACGATATTATAGCAATTTAGGGTGTGAAGGAGGAGTTGGTGGAACTAGATAAAATTCTGGTATTGCAAAATGTTAATCCCCATGAAAAGGATGTCCAAACCAATCTTATTAGTTCCTCTAGACCTGAATACATAGTTGGAAACAACTGGAACATAAAGATAGTGCCAAAATTTCTCTAAAAATCATTGAATCTCATGAAGCAGGACATGCAAATGTGTAAATTGATATAGCTATAGTAGTTAATGGAAGTCCTATATGGGAAGGTAAAAGATGAAATACAACAAACTTGTTATAATAAGAAATAGAAATAAATGTTGGAGACATTCCCACAAAAGAAACAATAAAAAACCTAAAGAAATTACCACAGATCAAGTTCATGCACGTGATGAAAGCTTTTACTTTTTAAATCAATATCATTATTTTTTTTTGTTAGAAATTTTTGTCACTTGCAGGGCCAATATTTCAATCGTTGGCTAAGAAACCCCAACCCAGGGGCATCTAAGCCATCAAAATCACTTGGGGATTGCACCCGACTTGGGCCGCACAAATCCTTAACATGGCTGGATTTTTTGGTGTCTCCTCTCGACTAAACAGACCATAAAAATATTAAACTCAAGTCGCCTAACAAACGAAACTCACACCTTAACTAGTTGAGATAACAAAAATTGACTAATCAATATCATTAATATTAATTATAACAATTAGTATTAATTTAAAATATAATATTTTTATGAATTAAATAATAAAAATAATTATAAATAAATTATTTTAAACTCTTATAATATTAGTAATTAAATACAATAATTTTTATTAATTTAAACATTTAATAAAAAAATATTTTTAAGCTCTTATAATTTATTATCAAATTGCTATAGATTGGACATATCAAATCATCCAACCCCAATAAGAAACAATGCAAACCTATAATAATGATAAGCTAAAATTATACAACGAATCAAATCATCAACACCACATTTAATGCATTGATTTTAGCACTCTCCCACCAAGGAATAGTTGGAGCTCTCTAGAAGAAAGGCGTCAAAATGGTGTTCCAACCCTTTTATTGCATCATATAGTGATATGCATGTTGACACAAAGTATGACACGTGACTACATAGTTAAGTGACTTTTTTTAATCTTAATGTTCTTTACATCTTACCACAATGCAAATATAACATAAAAATGATGTAGGATGTGATGCCAAATCATAATCCACATTAGGAAAAAATCATTGTAAGAGGGTTGACAGGGCATCAACTACACAAATATGCGATGATAGAGTCTAGTAGTGAGAGGACGATGATGAGTATATGGGGACAAAAAAATATTGTCTTAGAGCCAGACCTTAATCTGCATAACATAAACAAATGAGTATATGGGGACAAAAAAATATTGTCTTAGAGCCAAACCTTAATCTACATAACATAAACAAGGAGTAAGAATGCACTAAATCTTTATATGAGTGTATAACTCCTATTTGGACATCAAAATGGGGAGAAAAAAATATTTTTTTAGAGCCAAACCTTAATCTACATAACATAAACAAGGAGTAAGAATGCACTAAATCTTTATATGAGAGTGTATAACTCCTATTTGTAATTATATTTGGACATCAAAAGAGACAAACAAAGGCCATTTTTTCCTCGTTTTCTCAAATGAATTTTAGGGTAAAATATTTGTGCTATTAATATATATGTAATTGATTTAATCAACATTATTTTCTACATTTAAATTACAGTTTGTAAATAATACACAATTAGAACTAATGCACACGTGAAATAACAAACAAATCTAAACAATTTATTTTTGCAAAGTTAATTAAGGTTTGTGATGGTAAATTGACTTAACCATATGCTAAATAATTATGGATTACAAATGCCACATCTCTTTTGTTAATGTTGCAACGAAAGGGTATGCAATGATATCCAAAGGTTTTCTTATAAATGGAAATTTCTTACAATTGTAATTATTGCCCATTTTTCCAATTTATATTTTCACAATGAAAATTTCATTTTTTATGTGTTCATAGTAAAACAATACTTTCTTAATACACTCTAACAAATTCAAGTTAAGTAAGTGTGTTGGGTGAATTCAAATACAAACCAAATCTTGCATCACACTAATCATATATAGATCTTATTTACCAAATCCCCTACTACTTTGGAGTTCGGGCGCCCAGGACCAAAGCTACGGGAATTATGAAATGAATTGAGTTCCCTATCGAAAAAATAGAGTTATCGACCCCAATGGAGCCAATATGCCTACGAACCCATCCCAACACAATTGTTCTTTCTCAAACATGCATTTGAGAGCACTTTTGATTTTGACCAAAACCTCCCCTTATATTCTACGATTTATAATGTGAATCTTGAAAATCTCAATTTTAGAATTCTTCTAAATTTTCAAGAACTTCAGAGAAATACAATAAAACATGGTAATTTAATCCATAGATTACCTCACAAATCAAACATTTTCCTTTCCTTGAATCCCTCAAAAAATTGCTCTGTCATCTCGAACTCCACTTCCCTGTGTTTCTTTTAGTTTTGACATGATTTACAACTAAGTCCGCAAATAATTCTCTATCAACTACATCCTAGATGCATATTGTTGTTTGCAAGATCTTCTACACAACAATTTTTTAATGAAAAAGTTAGGATTAGTATTAGTTTTTCCCTACGATTGGGTATTCATAAGTAAGTTTTATTGAGTGCTTGTGATTTTACTCTTTGAAGTACTAAATAAGTGATGTTAGGGATTTGCATTCAGCCTATTAATTCAATGGTGAAATCACTACATTATAAGAAACTCATGGAATTTCGATGGTTAATGCAAGCTAATGGGTATGCAAGCTAGCTACAACATTTGTTGATGCAAAGACAAATAATACAATTCAATATAGATAATATTGAGAAAAGTAGTGTTATGGGAATATTTATAATGCCAAAATTAAAGAGTTTGAGTTATTCAATTAGAGCATAAAAGGGTCTTTCTAAACATTCTATTATTACAATGTTCCAAAGAACCATGATTGAAGATTTCAGGTCTATACCCAAAAAAAAATAGTTGAACAAAGCTAATAACCAACAACATAGAACTTCATTTCTTCTCCCATTGAACTTTTGTCTTCATTTAAGAAAAATTAATTAAGGTTCATAACCTTCTATAGGACTATTCCCTTTTCATTTGTTTCTAGTATACTTGAAAGACCTTCTTGTAGCATAATAGTTTCCTTGGAAATTTTATCTTCCTTCTCATTAAGTTCACTAAAGATATGTTGGAAAGAAACACTTTCAAACTTGACCATAACCTATTTAATTATGTCTGTGATAGGTTATAGTAAAAAGTTTTCTAGTTCAATTTTCCCCAATTCCCAATCAATTATAAGCTTTGAGTCTCCTATAATTTGAATTCAAGATACACCTCTTTCCGATACAAGTTTTAGCACAAACGATAAGGCATATAATTCATACTTGTTGTTTTTTCCTTGTCCTAGAGCCTATTCGAAATAGATACAATTATTCTCCAAATATAGGATTCCACTTGCTCCACATGTACATGGAGACCCTTGATTTTCTCCATCAAAATAACCCCAAAAATTAGATTTGTCTATTTCCGAGACTATTAAAATCTTGGGCTTCTTAACTTGTCATTAGGGGAATTTTGAGGAAAAAAATGGGCCTAAACAAAAATGTACTATTAAAATCAACTTCAAAAGAATCAATAGGATTCAAGATGATGATGTCAACCATAAGGGTAAACATTTTTGGAGGGAAAGGAAGAGAACTACTTTACTTAATAGTATTTTTGACTTATCTTCTTATATATTTACTCAAATTTCAAGTGTAGGAACCCATTGGATGCAGATTTAAAATATGCATCTAATGAGTATCCATTTTGCATACTTTTGAAAGGTCCACATTGAGATAAACTATAAATACATGAAAAAACATGTTTCTTGAAAAAGAAACACATTTTTTCATGTATTTCTGGTTTATTGTAATGGCTCAAGTTTCAATGAATCTAAATGCATAAATAAACACAACAATTTTCACCCATTACATAATTCACAAGGAGTGAGTGGTGAGAAAATTACATGAGAGTTGAAGGAATCCACTTACTTATAACACTAAGAATGTCAAATCGATGCACTCCAATCTTTGATCTAGCATGCCACAACAGAGTGTGGGGGATGAATCTCCTCCCAACCAACCTCCGAGTTATCATGATTGAGAGCCCACCAAGTCCTTAAACAACTACCTATGCCAACTTCCAAGCATTTCTTTCAAATTGCACAAGGAAAATATGCCACACTTCTTTCTCCACCTTCATTATATAGACTTTTTCTTATCCATCCATGCAAGAAGTTCCATGCATAGGTTCCACTTTCCATTAATTAATTAATCTTGCAACTTTTAACCTTTCCTTAATTTAGTTTTTCTTTGATCCCTCTTTAGTAATTTCTCTTATTTTTTAATTTTTTTCTTTTATTATATTTTCTTAGTTATTTTCTTATATTTTTATTTATTTATTTATTATTATTCTTTTTACTTTAATTTATTATTATCTATTTGTTATTTTAAGAATATTTATTTATTATTTATTACTTTATTTTAACGTACGTGGCATTACATACTCACCCCATTCAAGGAACTTCGTCCCAAAGCTAACTTTAATTATGTTACTTATAGGTTTTAATTTTCTCCCCATATCTTCCACAACAATCTATGTTGTAACTAGTATAAGGGAAACTGTAATGTCCCCAAGGCCGAGCCCTGATGTAAAACTTGCATTATGAATTGTAAGTATGTTTTATAGGCTCATGAGCCAAGTTTATATAAGCCGGGGGCTTACGTGACTATTAGGCCAGGGAGCCTAAGTGTTGAAGGCCAAGAGCCTACTTTTGTATATGTAATCATGCAGAGCATTAATAAAAATATAAACACCGCCACGTGCAGGCTGACACGATGAATGAGTGATGGGGGACTAAGCATCCATAGAGTGGGCAAGGGATTAGGGGCTGGAAGGTGGGAAAAAGGGGCTAAGTGTTGAGCCTAGGGGCTTAAGCCTTAGGAATAATATTTTAATATTATTCCAAAAGATATGTGCATTATATTTTTTAAGCTAAGTCCTTTTGGAAGGACATGTGATTTCCAAATGGTGGGAGGAACGCATGCTGAAGGAATGCATGCAGTCGCATGGGGGACAAGTGTCAACCCTGGTGCATGCAATAAAAGGCTGAGACGAGCCGTGTTGGGGGGTTCCTCCTCCATTCGACCCTGGACTGTCTTGAGCGTGAACCGTGTGACCTCTGCAAGAGACCCTCGTGCAATTATGAAATGGGGGAAAAGCTTGTGTTTGTTCTGAAGAGCCAGTACACCTCTGTTCGGAGCCGTGGAGTCTGTGTCGACCCCTGTGGGAATTGTTGGTCACACAATCCTGAAACCATAGCCGTGAGACTATGTTGTAATGGCAGTGAAAATAGTTGAATCAAGTTGTGATAGGGGTTTCTCCTTTATTGGACCTGATCTGCTGAACAGTATGTCCGGACCGACCTCTATAAGAGTATACTCATACACCCTTTGAACCAAGAGCCGCAGTGTTGATTCGGGGAGAGCCTGCGTCAAATTCGGAAAGCCGATGCATCCTTTCTTCGATAGAGCGAGCCTGTGCGTGGATTCCCTGTCCCAAAGCTGTGACCATGAGACCATCTTGTGATTGTTGAACTAGCTTGGGAAAGCCTGTGTCTATTTTCCTCGTGGGTTGTTGTGGCCACGCAGTACTGGAATGCATGTGGCTTGTTAGCCAGTGGTACAACACTCTCTCTAGGTGAGAGAGGTGATTGAGGATTGGAAGAGCAGGTTGTCAGGCTCGTGAGCAACTCTCTCTAGGTGAGAGAGTTTGTTGGGAAGTGGTTTTTTCCAGAGAAGGGAAGTGGATCTATTCAGGAGGGAAGGCGAACCCTCATGACCATTGGATCTGGAAAGTGTGAGCAGGATTTAAAAACCCTTTGGAGTTGCATAAGAGCATGGGAATTGCGATACACAAACTCCCGAAAACTCGAGAAGATCTACGTTGTAGATCTAGGAGGAAGGATCGACTGTTAGATCTAGCGGAGTCACACTTGAATTAGTCGCGAAAACCTTTCAGATTTCGCAAAGTTGGGAGATGGGAAGTGAGGGAGGGGAACACCTCCAAAACCCGAAACCCGAAATCCTGAAACGATCTACACCGTAGATCGTAGGAAGGGAGTTGACTGTCAGATCAAGTTGACGAGTAAACCATAATTTCAGGATTTTGTCAAACGAAAGTTCGAGATGTGGGATACACGGACTCCCGATGCCCGAAACCTCGAAATGTTGAAAAGATCTATGTCGTAGATTTGAGAGGGGACCTAATCGTTGGATTTTTCCTTGGAATGGACGTGTGTGCATGGATGTGTACCATGTGCCAGAGAATTGAAAAGACAGGCAAGAGTGGTGGGACCCGATAACGTCACCGATGGTGACATGGACCCTCTAGAATGTGCCATGTGCTACTATGGTTAAGGGTGACATATGTGCTGTGGGCCCAAAGAATAAAGTAAATTGGAATTTCAGAAGTTGGGGGTTGGAAAGAAAAGTGATTCTAGAAGTCTCAAGAACCGAAACCCAAAGTCCTGAAGTCCCGAAGTCCCGAAGTCTTCGAAGATGGAAGAACCATAGCAGATTTTAAGGGAAATAGCTGTGCTGTGGGCCCAGAGAGCAAGGAAACCAAATTTTCAGAATTCGGGAATTGAGGCGACAAAGAGTGGGAGTCGCTACATCGTGAATTTCTGATCATGAAATCTCGAAAGGATCTGGACTGTTAGATCCAACTCATCGAGGATCGTTGGATCTCGTACAAGAAACCGTGTATTAGACTTCAGGGATAGGAGTGACAAGAGGTTGGGCGTCACTGCATCGTGAACTCCTGGGTACTGAAAACCCAAAGTCCCGAAAAGTACAGAGCTGAGCAGAGCTCGAAAAAGTCATGAAATTGAAATATTTTCTTAAATTTGATTGTTAAGAATGATGAAGGAATTGTCAAGAAACAAAGGTTTGACAAATTCTAGTCGTTTGTGCATTTGTATTGCAGAAGGTTGACGAGTGCTAGAACTGATTTGAAATGCCACAAATTGCAAAGAAATGGAAGAGACACATATAGCTTCTAGTTCAGAAAACGAAGCTCAGAAGAGATAGCGTAGAACTTTTGAATGTAGAGTGTGTATACCCAGCGCAAGGAGTTCTTATAGAGGGAACTTGTTTAAGTTCAAAAGACTCCAGGAGACGAGCGTAGAGGGTACCAGGAGGGCACCAGAAATTCTTTTGGAAAACACCATCGAAGCCTTCGAAATATTCGAAATCCTTTAAGATTAGGGAGGAAGTCAAATCTAGAAGAATTGACGCCAAGATATTGGAAGGAAGTCATTGAGAACCTGAACGGACGGTAGGAATCCTTGGAGGTAAAACGGTGCAGAGGAAAGCACCAAGAAGATAGAGTCACTGAGGATTCTAGAGAACTTTGCCAGGAAGGGCATCAAGTTGGTGTAAGTGTGCACAGAAGGAACTCTTTCAAGTTCTGAGATAAGAGAAGTGTCATAGGACGACACTCACAGGGTCATTGAACACCCTGTAGGCTCAACAAAGCATTTCTGAGAAAGAAGTTGCCAGAGGGCACCAATATCCATTTGAAGGAGAAGGCAAGGGTTGAATCCCTTAGAGTTTCAAGTTCCGAAGCTCAGGAAGGATAGTGCTATTATGCACAGAGTAACAACAAAGAGGAGCAGGAGGTTGAGAAACCCTTCGAGGTTTCACAGTCGACAAAGCTCAGGAGGGACAACGTTCCTAGAACACAGGCGAGATTCAAGGGAATTGAGCTCGCAAGGGAAGAGAAGTTCGAGGCCTTTGAAACTTCAAAAAATATTCCAAGGGGAAGGGATAAGTTCTAAAGCTCAAAAGGGAGAATAATTGTCATTAGATCCACTGGAGAGGAAGAGATACGGGTTGTTAGATCTAGTGCAAAGAGACGATAGTCATCGGATCCGGAGGAAGGCACACAGAGTTTAACCTCTGGGAGGTAGCAAAGGAGAGGAGCCCTATGGATGGTGGAGACACTTCGTGGAGGAAGTGCCAAAGTTGCGAGAGTCGTTCGATCTTGCAGAGCAGCGAGGGGTTTAAGGCCGAGTATCTTCCGATACTTTGAAGCTTAGGAAGGATAGCGACCGTCAGATCCGGGTCAACGATAGCCATTGATCTCATTCAAGAAATCGTGAATTCAGGGATCATGAACTTGGAGCACAGGACAAATTATTGGTCACTCCAAGTCCCGAATCGTGAAAGATATTAACAAGGGTAGAATTAGACAGTGGAGCGCTTCCAAGAAGAAGTGCCGAAACTTGTGAGCCGTCAGATCCAGCCAACTGCAAGGAGGATAATGCTAAGAGTCATTTATCACTCGAAGTCTCAGGGGAGATATTGAACCGTCGATCTTAGGGAAGATCGAACCATTGATTCCTTTCATCAGGAAATAAAAAAATCAGATGAAAAGAAGGGGAAATTGTCTTTCGAAACCCTGAAATGCGAATTGTCGATTCACGAAGAATTGACCGTGACCGTCGAACCCGGAAAGCTGTGGACCTTTGATCTGAGGCAACTGGAGTTCGGGAGTTTGGACCTCGAGAGAAAGGAGGAGAGTTAGTCCTCGAAGTTCGTGAAGGGTAAAGTCCTGTAGTGCTTGGAACTTGGGCCCCAGGTCATAGATAGAGGTCATGCTGGTGGAAGTTAAAGGAAGAGCTAGCATGTGCTAGACTCTTGTTTCAGATTTTGGGGATAGAGAGAGTCAAGGGTGACTCATATCGAAACACTCGGTACGTGAAATCCTGAAACGCCTTTTGGATAGGTGCATGGTCATAGCCGGTGGCCATGTGGGAGAAACTTGTGCATACCACCGGATTATATTATATTATCACATGATTATATTATTTGAATGCATACCACCAGATGTGGTAAAGGTTGTAGGCCTGTGTTAATTCAAATCTTTTTAGCTTCTGAATGCACACATTGACATAGTAGAATGTCATGTTAATTTGGTTATGGGGTAATAACCAAAGAATTAAAAGATAAGAACTTGTTACAAGCCAGGTAGTCACAGGAATGGAGACTACATAAAATTTTATGTTCTGAAACTTGAAATAATGAACTTACTGTTGTTAACTGTGGACATGCATATGCATAGAATGATGAGTCATTCTATTGGTCAAGTTGTTTGGTAATTGTGATGGAACTGCCAGGTGTAGAAATTCTAAGATTATTGCATAAGATGTTGTACATATTGAATTATGATGTACAAAAAATACCGACAATTTGTTGGCAGTATGCAAGATGAAGTCTTGCAGGAAAATTGTAGGCANGTAAAGGTTGTAGGCCTGTGTTAATTCAAATCTTTTTAGCTTCTGAATGCACACATTGACATAGTAGAATGTCATGTTAATTTGGTTATGGGGTAATAACCAAAGAATTAAAAGATAAGAACTTGTTACAAGCCAGGTAGTCACAGGAATGGAGACTACATAAAATTTTATGTTCTGAAACTTGAAATAATGAACTTACTGTTGTTAACTGTGGACATGCATATGCATAGAATGATGAGTCATTCTATTGGTCAAGTTGTTTGGTAATTGTGATGGAACTGCCAGGTGTAGAAATTCTAAGATTATTGCATAAGATGTTGTACATATTGAATTATGATGTACAAAAAATACCGACAATTTGTTGGCAGTATGCAAGATGAAGTCTTGCAGGAAAATTGTAGGCAGTTTTGTGCCTGTGGAAAAATCATAGGGGTGACTTCATTCATAATGTCGTGACAGCCAAGATGAATCATGAAATAGGACGTCATGTTTTGGGAATAAAAGTTGAATTTCCTTTCAAATTAATTGGAATTCCTAAATGAATTCTTGTATGTTCTCTCATGATAACTGCACTTGGTTGGTGGAACTACCACTATTTCAAAGATGAGATGATGATAATAAAAGTTAAAATGTTGGCTACAATGAGTATCTTGGGAAGATGCTTCTTGGAAACCTTTGAGGGTAGTTGGAACTCCTGGAGCCACAGTTCTCTAAGACTTCCGTTCCAACCTATCGTCAAGCCCAAGGAAGGGAGGTGTAGCACCGATGGATTGTTCTTGTGAAGGTGTATACTCCCGAGTGGGACAAGCATGTGGGGAATGAAAGACCGTTGGTTGGAGTACTGTCGAGGTTTGAATGGTCGGAGTGCTATTGAGGTCTAGTACCTTGGCCTAGACCATGTGGATAAGGATTGTGAACCATGGCTATCTTGGGAAGCCATTGCTCGATGGAGTCATAACTCTGCTCTGGGGTGGGAGGTCTCTCAATCAAAAGATAAGTGCAATTCTCTATTTATTGTATGTTGTGTATGTTGTATACAGTTTTAATGTTATTGCATTTGTTTGTATATACATACATATACATTGCATATATGGTTGCATTACTACATCCATGATTGTACCTAAGGTATCTCATATTTAATTACATAAGAAATATATATACCTGATGCTAATCATGTAATTGATTGGAATATGATTCAGGTGGAACTAGAAAGGGTCCTGCAAGTGCATCATGTGCGCATATTGGACAGGAAAATAAAACAGCTCCGGAATCGAGCTATTGAGATTGTAAGGGTCCAGTGGACTTGGTACAGTCCTGAGGACATGACATGGGAGCATGAGGATGCTAGACGGGCGTAATACCCGCATATTTTTGAAGACTTTGGAAATCTTGTTGATGTTGTGTGAAAGTTGCACTAAGGACAATACAAAAATAAGGGAGGGGGATTGTAATGTCCCCAAGGCCGAGCCCTGATGTAAAGCTTTCATTATGAATTGTAAGTATGTTTTATAGGCTAGTGAGACAAGTTTATATAAGTTGGGGGCTTATGTGATTATTAGGCTAGGGAGCCTAAGTGTTGAAGGCCAAGAGCCTGCTTTTGTATATGTAATCATGCAGAGCATTAATAAAAATATAAACACCACCACGTGTAGGTCGACACGATGAATGAGTGATGGGGGACTAAGAATCCATAGAATGGGCAAGGGATTAGGGGCTGGAAGGTGGGAAAAGAGGGCTAAGTGTTGAGCCTAGGGCTAAGCCTAGGGGCTTAAGCCTTGGGAATAACATTTTAATGTTATTCCAAAATATCTGTGCATTATATGTTTTAACCTAAGTCCTTTTCGAAGGACATGTGATTTCCAAATGGTGGGAGGAACACATGCTGAAGGAACACATGCAGTCGCATGGGGGACAAGTGTCAACCCTGGCACATGTAATAAAAGGCTGAGACAATCTGTGTTGGGGGGTTCCTCCTCCATTCAACCCTGGACTGTCCTGAGCATGAACTGTGTGACCTCTGCAAGAGGCCCTCGTGTTTGTTCTGAAGAGCCACTACACCTCTGTTCGGAGTCGTGGAGTCTGTGTCGACCCCTGCAGGAATTGATGGTCACGCAATCCTCAAACCATAGGCGTGAGAGTATGCTGTAATGGTAGTGAAAACTGTTGAATCGAGTTGTGATAGGGGTTTCTCCTTCATTGGACCCGATCTGTTAAATGGTACGTCTGACCCAACCTCTGTAAGAGTATACTCATACACCCTTCGAACCAAGAGCCGCAGTGTTGATTCAGGGAGAGCCTGTGTCAAATTCGGAAAGTCAATGCATCCTTTGTCTGACAAAGTGAGCCTATGTGTGGAGTCCCTGTCCTGAAGCCGTGACCGTGAGACCATCCTGTGATTACTGAACCAGTTCGGGAAAGCCTGTGTTTGTTTTCCCCATGGGTTTTTGTGGCCATGCAGTACTGCACTACATGTGGCTTGTTGGCCAGTGGTACAACACTCTCTCTAGGTGAGAGAGGTGATTGAGGATTGGAAGAAGAGGTTGTCAAGCCTATGAGAAAATCTCTCCAGGTGAGAGAGTTTGTTGGGAAGTGGTTTCTTCCAGAGAGTGTCCAGCACCAGCTTCGGGCTCAGAGACTTCTTGATCTTGCCTGTTGCCGAGACCTAGAGAGGGAGGTGTAGCACCGATGGACTGTGCTTGTGAAGGTGTATACTCCCGGGCGGAATAGGCATGTGGGGAATGAGAGTCTGGAAGTAGTGGGCATAAGATGTCATCCTGGGAAGAATCCTTTCAGTGTTTCTGTGTTGTTTTCCCTGTAACCTCAACCTAGCCTAGGATACCTTACCTTGGGGTGGAGCTTAGTCCCAGCTCGGGGATGACCCACTACTGAGCTGATCAATAGTGTGGTCTAAGGCTGGGAGGTTCATGCAAGGCCTGCACTTGGTTGGTGGAACTACCAATGTTTCAAAGATAAGTACCAGATGATGCTTTAATTATGTTTTTGTATCTCTGTGTAATTATAACTATCATGTATTCTGCCGTGCATATCAATTTAATGTTAATTCTATTGATTGTATATTATAGCAGTAAATAATATGTTTACTCTGAGCTCAAATGTATTTCTTTGCTTAAATGCATGTTGTTTTTATAAGGCCTATATGAGCTACTTTCCATAAGGTAGTGCCTTCCTAGCCCTGGAAGGGGGTGAAGAGCACTACAATTTGGTAACAGAAAGACTGTTACAGTTGGTATCAAAAGTGATAAAGCTATGCAAAAAGGTGAGCTACAATTTGGTATCAAAGCGATTAAGCCTTGGTAACAGAAAAAGTAGTGTTAGAGAAACCCTAGTGACCACAACAGGCATCGAAAGTCCACATCACAACATCAGGGAAGCACAAGTACTCTTTAGGTCTTCTTTCAAACTTTCAGTACTAGGCTTAAATCCTATCAATCTAACTGAAGCCCGAAGGATTGAGACCTCATTTTTTCAAGAAAGCATCCAGTATGGTACTCACATACCATAGACATCTCGAAATGTTGACATAAATTTCCTCCACAAATCCTACCAAGTAATTAGCCCCAAGCATCGATTTCCAATCCCACAACAACACTATTGAGTAGTACTCCAACCCTTCTCCTAGAATTCAACTTCACACCTTCAATATTAGGCACTATGGACTTCTCAAGATGGTCCCATTTCCCATCAAGAATTATATTACAAGGAAAAAGAACCACTAGCATAGGTTGGTTTATTTAATTCTTCCCCAACACATAAGGTGTTTCTTGAATAAATTCTCCTTCGTAGGTATGCGATCTCACAATATCATCAAATGAAGTGGCCCTCTCAGGCCACTGGTAGATTTGTTGTCAATAATCACCTTGCAACATGCAACCAATGCATTAGTTATAATCATAACATCATCATCTCATAGAAAAAAATCAACATGCTAACTCTTGCATGTCATCATGTGAATACATCATCATTTTCATCATTAAACAACTCATCATAAAAATTACATGCAATTGTTGCATGCCATCAAATAATGAAATTCTATGATATGATCATAACCTCAACATATCTTTATCAAAGATATAACATAGCATCAACATAATAGATGGAACGACATAACATCATATATAAATACCATGTAGGTTTCTTAAGATAGCATAACATCGTGAAAACATAATGCATCTGATTTACCATTTTTATTTGATTTATAGTACCTGTCATGCCCACATTTTAAACATATCTCTTTGTCTGCATATTATCCTCTATATAGAACACAATCATTCAGACATGCATGATATGCTATATACTCAACACCCAACATTTTTAACAACTACTTTGTCTCTTCGCAACTATCGAACAAAACATTATCACTAGGAAGAACCTTATCTTTCAATATCCTACAGTTAATGGGCAATAGAAATGTACAAGGTCATTTAACGTTTATAAAAGAAACCATTTCTAATGTTTATTGTGTGACAATATTTCTCAAAATTAATATAATGCACTTGTTGGTCAATTACCTCAATATTTCCTAGAAACATGTGTTTGACATGCAAAACTTTTCTTTCAAGTTGTACAATAACATTGTTGTCCCAAGCTAGGTAGACTTTGACTGGGCATTCGTTCCAAAGAGAGAGGTGGTGGAAGAAGATTTCACACTTTTGAAAATGGTATCACTGATATGAGCATCATCCCCTAGCTCGTCATTTTGGAATGTGTCTAACAACATTTCCTCCATGGCAGTCATATCCCATAAGTAATCATTCATACCAACCTCTTTTTGATTGTCTCCATTTCCAACTTATGAATAACTACTATTGTTGTAGTCATTCCTAATTGGTGAATATGGACGTAGTGGGAATTGAATAGGTGGTTGATTCAACCATTCTTGGTATGCTTCCTGTCCGAGTTGTGCTCTCATTAAAACCTTCTCCCAGGTTAACATTGTTGTGGGGTGTAACAGAAAATGGTAGGTAGGTCGTTCATCATCATAAGAACCCTAATTTCAAAAATATTGAACATTAGTACATAGATTATATTAGTAAGTGAAATGCAATAATTTGTTTGTTCAAATTACATTATACCAAACAATTATTACCATCACCGACCTAGGATAGTGGCTGGAAGATGGAATGTCATGATTGGAAAGGTAAAGTGGCTATCCATTTTCATCTACCAACTGCTTGCGGTATGTTGCTCCAGATAAGACCTTCCAGCATTTTTTAATTGGTACTAGAATATTTTCTGCATCTAAACTCGATTTTGAATTAGGATCCTGCAAATTTAGATACACTTTTATTCAGATTGGCATGGATAAAAAGAAAATCAATGAGATAATCGAAACATAAATAAAATAATTCAAACTTACTGGAGATGGAAAGGGATAACTCCGCAATAAACTTTGAGCAATATGGAATGGGCTGGAATTTGAAGAATTGACCATTTCATCATATAATAAGGTTTTCCCCCTGCATTTAAGCAAAATTAGCAATAAATTTTCCTGTACATATCTAAAATAAATTTTGAGGACCATACCACAATCTGAGTTTGAATATAGTTTTGAAACCATTTTTTAAGAATAAGGTGACATAAAATGTAAAATGTATACTGAAGTATTGTAAGTCATGTGAATTCATCCTAAAAGATCATTTGAGATGAGTATATTATTTTATGTGTAAATAAAAGTTCAAATAACTTTTAAATCATCACGGTTCACTTGTAAACAAAAAACGCACCAATGCACATATTAATAATAAGCACCGGTGCATTGAAAAATTAACCACACTATGTTTCAAGATTTTGTTAATAAAAAAAAATTATTTGTTATCGGTGCATCAATTAATATGGACGCACGGGTGAGTAATGTAATATTGATGCACCAATGCATCTTACATAAACACACCGTCATGCTGAAAAAGTTAAAAAAGGGGCATTTTTGTTAAACAATTAAAAAAATAGCAGGAATCGAATTTTATAAAGTCATTTAAATACTAAAAAGCTATTCACTATTTCAACATTTTGCAAACTTTTGTAGGGGAGAGACTTGAAAGAGAGACAAACGAAGGAATATTGTGGAGGAGCAGAATACTTTGGAACCACAGTATTATTCAAAATATGAGAATTTTAAGGGTATGGTGATTAACTCTAAACCATTTTCATAAATTTTTTTTAATATTAAGAAGGTATTCAATATTTTCATTATTTTTCCAAAATTTACAGAAGACAAATTTGGAAGAGAGACATACCAGGGAGCACTATGGAGCAGAAGAATAATTTGGAACAACATAAATATTCAAAAAATCAGGATTTGAAGGGTATGGTGATTCACTCAAAAACCTACATAGTAATAATTTTAAATTTTACTGTTGATTTTGATAATAATTTTTTTTACAAATTGTATTCCTATTTGGATTTTAATTAAAATTCAGCATT
>SNQJ01S0006404.1:7632-28932 GCA_010110895.2 Picea sitchensis
ACTCATACCATTACCCATCAAACAAACTTGGGTCCATTACCCAAACCTGGGGTCTCCAACTTCTCATGGCCATAACTCTCTAACCATGAGGAATTATGTGATGTTCCACATACCACCAGAAATGAAATGACAAGAAATATCCATATATGATATTTTCCCTGAAAAATTCACTTTCCTTCATCTCATTATTCCACAATTAATCATGGTTTCTCTTACTCCACAAAGCATCTTCCCATGAGGGCTTTCACCATAAGGGGAACACTTTGGAGTTCATCCATATTTACTTCTTATCAACCATGATGAAAAAATAATGAGTCATATTTACATCAAACAATATTGGGTCCATTACCTAAACATTTGTGCTACAAGGCTTTCTTCAAGGGTTGACATCAATGACAACCATTCTTAATCAACATATCTTAGCTGTGGTGGTATTTTTCTGGTAGGTACTTGTTTGGAGAATAACAAGCCACTATTTCTGCTAAATGCTTATGGTCCTTGTAATGAGAGAAAGACATTTTGGGAAAAGGTGGAATTTAGAGGTATGTTGTCTCATAAAAACCTGATTGTTGCAGGGGATTTAAACTTTACAATTAGTGATGATGAGGTATGGGGAGCTTTGGAACAATTGGACCAGTTGGTAGGGATTTTCAAAGAACTATTTTAGGATAATCATTTGGTGGATATTTTACCAAATGTATTAATCCCAACTTAACAGAATGATAGAGAGAGGATTGATAGTAGTCTTAAAAGGACAGATCATATATATATCTCAGAGGAAATTTTAAGAGAATATGGAAGATACAGGTCATGGGTGGATTATCCTTATTTTTCAAATCATACACCTATCCTTGTACAACTTGATTTTATTCAACACCCTATATCCTATCCTTTTAAGTTAAATTGAACTTCTTTAGTAGAAGACAAGTTCTCTACTACAGTGAAAGAATTCTAGAATGAAAAACATTTTATGATTGAATCAGGGGCAGAACAAATATTTGTGTGGAATTGAAAGTGTTAAAACATTATATCAAAGCGTAGGAAAATTTACAAAGAACTAAAAATCTCTTTAGACTGGAAAAACTGGAGGATGAGCTACGTGTCTCTTATTAGGAAAAAATGAGGGAGGTGAGGGACCAAGTAGTATACTGCCACATAAATATTTTGGAGGAAGATCGAAATAGATTGATCCTCTGTGAAGAAGAGCTATGGATACAGAGGAGCAGATCCATTTGGTTAAAAAGTGGAGACCAAAATAAAAAGTTTTTTCATAACTTTGCTAGTGCTAGAAGGAATCATAAACATATCTAGGAAGTTCAAGATGAGGATGGATTGGGACACTGTGGTCAAGAGGAACTCAAAAAAGAGGCCACTAGACATTTTAGAGGTTTTTTTGAGATGGGGGAACAACCACTTTTAGCTGACCAAGTATACACAACTAGTCTTTTTCCTCATTTCATCACCAAGGAGGACTCATTATTACTTGATAGACCTTGTTCAAAGTTGGAAATGTGAGAAGTTCTCAAACTTTTTGGAAAAAATAAAATCTTGGGACCTGATGGTTGGATGGTAGAGTTCTTCACTCACTTTTTTGACCTGTTAGGGGATGAACTATTGGAAATGGTGGAGGATACCAGGAAGAGAGGAAAAGAGATAATCTCTCTAAACTTGAATATTTTGGATTTGATCCCAAAAGTAAATAAGCCCACAAATTTTGGTGACTATAGACATATATCACTCTGTAACCTTTTCTACAAAATGATAGAAAATGTTATTTCTAATAGAGTAAAACCTATCCTTTCCCGGTGTCTGTTGGGTGAACAACTGGGATTTTTAAAAGGTAGACAGATTTTGGATGCCACTAGCATGGCTCAATAATGTTTGCATAGTATAAAAATGAAAAATATGATGGCAATAATTTTGAAGTTGGATCTAAAGAAATCATAAGACTGTGTAAATTGGGATTTCTTAAGATTGATTCCAATACAAACAAGTTTTGGCATTCCTACTACAAATTGGATTATAAGCTACGTGGTCAGTACTTCATTTGTTGTTCTAATAAATGGAGAGACTTCTTCCTTTTTCCAAAGTGGAAGAGGACTAAGGCAAGGGTTCCCGTTATATCCATTGTTGTTTAGTTTAGTTATGGAGAGTCTTATCCCGTTGCTAAATAAAGGACAGGACGAAGGAATTCTAACTGGGGTGAAAGTCTCCAGGATTGTTAAGATACTCCATCTCTTATTTGTGGATGATATTCTCATTATGACCAAGGCTTCATTATAGGAATGGAAGGAGATAAGAAATCTCTTAAAACTTCTTTGCAATGCTACGATCCTGAAAGAAAATATGTCTAAGTCTACTTTTCATCATTCTAGCCTCTAAGGGGAGTTATTACATAAGTTTAAAAAAGTCTATTCCTACAATTTTGTTGATCACGCTGAAGGATTCAAATATCTGGGATATTTTATAAAAGATGGAAAATATAAGATTGAAGAATGGAGATGGATTTTAGCAAAATTCAAAAAAGGAATTAGTCATTGGTGTAATAGATGGTTACCTCTCGGAGGGCGTTACATTATTATCAAAGTTGTGCTGGAAACTCAAACAGTGTATTGGATGACACTAGATGCTATACCATTCCCTGTACTCAATAAGATCAGACAATTAATTTACAATTTCCTTTGGTTGGGTTGTAGTGAAAAACAACATCTCCATTTGTGTAGTTGGGAGTTGATTTCCATACCAAAGTTCCTTGGTGGTTGGGTATTAAGGAATATTTATCTTTTTAATAGAGATTTGGCAACAAATTGCCTATGGCGAGTGTTGACAAAGGATGAAATTTGGCATAGGGTAATCAAATAAAAATACCTACCTTTTATTTCAATTCCTACTTGGTTTAGAATGACTACTATTGCCTCGTCCCCAGCTTCATAGACTTGGAAAAATATTTTAAAATATTTACATATTATTACTCACTGGTTAAGTTGGAATATTGGGTATAGATATTCAATTTTAATTGGGAAAGAGTGGATTATGGGATTGGGGAACTCCTCCTTGATCTCTCAAGAAATCCTAAATGCATTAGAATGAAAAAACATAAGATATCTCTATTATGTTAGAGGTATAAACAGGCCAGGGGTTATAGCACAGGCAGTGCAGGACCTGATATACTTGTTGACCTCCTGTCGAACTTTTGACCAGTAGAAATATTTATGTAGCATTGCCACTATCTTTTCAACACCAAAGTGTACTTCCACCCGACTATAGTGGGATTCCCAGATCATCTGTGCTCACTCACTTGATGGAAAACAGATATGGCCCAAATGACACAACAACCCATCTTGAAGATGGAAATTATTGACAACTGTGTTTGCACCCAACATTTGGTAGGTGGTGGCGAAGTCAGGGTCTGTCTCATAGAGTTGGGGCCATCCAAATGTCTCATGGACACAAGAGTCTAGCACCGTGGTGAGTGTCGCGACTGGTGGTTTGCTGAGGCAATCAACAACGCAATTGGTGCTTCTTGTTTTATACTTGATGTTGAGGTGGAATTGCTGCAAGTATGTGGACCACTTTTGATGGCGGTCATTCTGTAATTTTCCCTATGTCTACATGAACTACAGTGGCTTATGATCAATGTGGATGACTGTCTCCTTCCCAAGAATGTAATGTATCCACTGGAGGTAGGCTTGTACAATGGAGTACATTTCCTTGTCGTAAGTAGGGTACTTACAACCAGTATCTGATAGTGTCTCACTATGATAGGCCATGGGGTGGCCGTGCTGAGTGAGAACAACGCCCACAACATTGTTTAAAGCATCTATCTCAATTTCAAAGGGATGTTGCAGGTTTGGTAGTGAAAGTACTGGGGCTAAGCACAAGCGTTGATTTAAATCATCAAATGCTTTTTTTTGGGACCATCCCCACGCAAATTTCACCTTACCACCACCCCTGTTTATTTGGTTGAGGGCCCATGCAATATGGGAGAATCCAAACACGAACCTGCGGTAGAAATTAACAAGGCCCAAGAAGCTTCGAAGCTCAGTGAGTGTTGTTGGGGATGGCCAATCACGGATGACTTGGATCTTGGTTGGATCCACATGTACGCCATGTTGATCAATGATGTATCCTAGGTAATGGAACCTTTCCATGCCGAAGGAGAATTTTTCCAAGTTGGCGTATAGCTTGTGCTACCGCAGGGTGTGCAAAACCTGCTGAATATGCTGCAAGTGTTCAACCCAAGTGTTGCTGTAAATTAGAATTTCACCCAGATACACCACTACAAAAGTATTGGTGAATGGTTGCAAGATATCATCCATCATCCTCATGAAAGTGGCTAGAGAATTTGTAAAATGAAAGGGCATGACCAACCATTCAAAAAGGCCTTCCTTTGACTTGAAGGCGGTCTTCCATACATATGTCTGCTCTATCGAGATCTGGTTGTATCCAAACTTCAGATCAATCTTACTGAAGTATTTGTCCCCCATGAGTTGATCAAGGAGGTCTTCGATTCGAGGAATCAGGTACCGGTTTCTGTCTGTGATTTTATTCAGAGCTCGGTAATCAATACAGAGTCGTCAGGTTCCATCTTTCTTTTGTACCAACACGATTGGGCTCTCGCAAGGTGATGAGCTGGGATGGATGTGCCCCTTGTGGAGAAGTTCTTAGATCTGTCGCTTGATCTCCTCATTCTCTAACAAAGATCGATGATAGAATGGCCCATTGGGAAGTGGTGCACAGGGGGTCATATCGATGGGGTGCTTGACTTGCTAGTGCAGAGGTACTCATGTGGGTGAGGAGAAGATATCCAAGTATTCTTCCATGACCTTATCTACTTTCTTTTGTCGTGTGGAGAGGTTGGCCGCAAAGACCGTGGATGTGGTTGTGATCTTTCTCTTATTCTGAGAGTGAATCATGAAGAAGACAAACGTCCCCATATGAGAGATGACCTTCCTACATTTCTTAGCAGAGATCAAGGAAATAGCACTAGGTGGGACTGCCTCGGGTATCCTGTACAATTTCCTGTTCCAAGTAATAATAATACTATGAGGCCTAGACTCATATAAAACATGACGTTTCCATAAATAAGGTTGGCCCAAAATAACATCACAAACTTTGAGAGGAGCAACATCACATAATACCTCGTCTTTCAAGAGCTTGATGTCATACGACAGTCAGTACTGTTGGTTGATGTGGATATCGCCTCCTTGGCAGAGCCGGTGTAGGGTTGTGGGTCTGGCATTGTTGGTAGGGAGAGCCGCTTGATGATCTCTGCTAAGATGAGGTTCTTATGGCTACCTCTATCAACGATGAAGTGTAGTGGGGTTCCTTTTACCCACATCTTTGAATGAAAGAGGCGCTCTCCTTCTTCTGGCTCGTCTGCTTCACCAGGCTAGAGCTTGGTGGTAGCAACAGGGGCACTAGGTTCTGCATCAATGATCTATCTTCCCCTTTCTTGTTCTAGATCAGATTTATAATCAACATCTGATTCATAGGCTTTCACTTCGGCCACCAATGATTGCTTTGAGCGAAAGTCAACAGTGTTATGCTAAGGGCTCTTATGGAAGTCACACCACTTCCCGGTATCTTTATTTGTCTTTCTGGTGTCCTTCTTTGCTTGTGGATTAGACTAGTTGTCTTGATACTGTCCATATTTTCTCTATCCTTTGTTCTTTGGGTTGGGGCCGTCCTTTCCTAGATTTTGTTGTGAGGTGTTCCCAAGCCCAAATTTCCACGTCTTTTGTTTGAGATTCTGCTCAATTTTGACGACATATCAGTAGGTCGGCCCAAGGACGAGATGTCCAGAAATTTCATTTTGGTCTGGATGTATATATGCAGAGCACCACGATACTTGAGCACTAGATGTTGCTTCGAATATTTGATACCCATCTTGGTGCGCAAGGTATGGAAGATATTTGTGAAATCGGGCACTACTTGGTCTCTTTCTTGCCACAGTGTGGTCCATTTGGTATACCAGTCATCATAACTTCTGACAAGGTAGTACTGTTCCTTAATAGCATCCCTAAAGGATTCCCAGGTGGCCATGACTGAAAATAATGAGGTTTCCTCTATTTCCTTTTTCTCACAAAAAGTTTCCCACCAATATTTGACATGGGAAACAACTTTGAGGAGTGCAAAAGTAATCTTTTCTCTATTCGAAAAGTTATGGATAGAAAAATAACTTTCTAGTAGATTCAACCACTTGTCTACAACATCTGCATATATCTGACCTTCAAATATAGGAATATCAAAGTTTATTTGTACCTTGAAGGGGGTGACACCTCCGTTCGAAGAAGATGTGTCACCTGTTGGTAGGCATCGAAGGATTTGTGTGAAACTATCCATCATCTTGTTCCTCTGTTGCATGAGGGCTTCCTCAATCAACAGCTTGAAATGATCTTCTGTCCCATCATATTTCTTTTCTCCTACCATGAGAAGTTGCTTGGGCATGCGAGATCTTCTATCCTCAAGAGAAACAAGCTCTAGACCCAACTCTTTGTACTCCGACCTCATTGGGGACATGCATTAATATGACAAGGAGAAGACCGCTCTGATACCACTGATCTAGATTTTGTGAGCATAACGAAATGAATACAGATTATTAACAGGTTATTAACACAAAATAACAGAGATACAGTAAAACTGGTTTTCTATTCAATAATGAAATAAGCTGAAACTATAAAATGCAGCGGAAGCAAGCTTGCTGGAATGGTGGCGGCTTATCTCTGAGAAGAGATCTGACGGTTGCGTGCATTCACAAGAAGAACATTACAATGAGGATCTGAAGGCATTTTTACAATAAAAAAGAATGAAAAAAACTATAGACATCCAAAAACCTAACCCTAGGAGATGAAGCACCAAAAGTCGCGTGGGCCCCATTTGGGTAAGTTAGTACATCAACTTTCCGGGGTGGTAACTTTTGCATACGATCTCCGTTTTAGGCGTGTGATAGACTGTTGGAAAAGTATCATCGAGGAGATTCATTTTGTGGGATCAATCATTCCTTCGGATATCATTGAGGAACTCGATCCCGAAAAACCTTTGGTTAGGCCCTCAAAATGGCCCCGGAAGTTAAAATTGCTAAAAATAGTAAATTGCCAAAATTGTCAGAAAACTATTTTGAGCCAGTTGGAAAAGGTGGGTGGCCACTGATATCCATCTGGATCAATAATGATCTGGACTTTATGAGAAGAAAAAAATTAATACATATTATTAACAAGTTCTTAACACAAAATAACAGAGATACAATAAAACTGGTTTTCTATTCAATAATGAAATAAGCTGAAATTGTAAAATGCAGCGGAAACAAGCTTGCTGGAATGGTGGCGGCTTATCTCTGAGAATATGTGTGACGGTTGCGTGAATTCATAAGAAGAACATTAAAATGAGGCTCTGAAGGCATTTTTACAATAAACAATAATGCCAAAAACCCTAGACATCCAAAAACCTAACCTTAGGAGATGAAGTGCCAAAAGTCATGTGGGCCCCATTTGGGTAAGTTAGTACATCAACTTCCTGGGGTCATAACGTTTGCATACGATCTCTGTTTTAGGTGTGTGATAGCTCATTGGAAATGTATCGTCGAGGAGATTCATTTTGGAGGCTCAAACATGCCTTCTAATATTACTGAGCAACTTGATCCCGAAAAATCTTCATTTAGGCCCTCAAAATGGTCCCAGAAGTTAAAACTGCTAAAAATAGTAAATTGCCAAAATTGTTAGAAAATTGTTTTGAGCCAATTGGAAAAGGTGGGTGGCCTCAAATATCCATATAGATCATTATAACTATAGATTGGAAAGACAATGTCGAACTAGACCTTTCAGGAGTTTTGGCAAAGGAATGGGACTTATTTTGGACAGGTGGAGAAAAATTTGGTATACTATCAGTAAAAGAAATTTATTTTTCCTTAGAATTTTTTTTTTGGCAACAATCGATTGGTGGTTGGAGGAGGAATATGTGGTCCTGGGAATTTGCATTAAAAATTAGACTGTTCACTTGGTTGGTTGTGGAAAATAAAATATTAACTTGGGATAACTTACAAAAAAAAGGTTGGGAAGGACGAAATATTTTTCATTTTTGTTCAAGAGACTCAAAAAAAATATCACATCTGCTGGTCAATTGTAACTTTACTCAACAAGTCTGACAAAGGATAAAATGTGGGCTTAATATAAAATCTTCTTGGGAAGGTAATAATTTAAATGCATGTTTTGACAGTTGGGTAAAAAAGGAGCGAGATTTCATTACCCTTCCCTCCTTGGTTTTTTGGTTTGTTTGGCTGGAGAGAAATATGAATTTTTTTGAACATGGAAACCCAAGCATACATTCAATTTTCATTAAGTCACTGGGTAAAGTGTATAGACACATAAGATCTCAGAAAGTGTACATCTCAGAATTATCTAGCTTCCCAATCAAGCACTTCCTATAGTTGGATGGTTTGATGGTGCAGTAAAAATAAATGGATTATAGAGTGGGGCAGGGGGAGTGATTAAAAATTTTGACAAAACTTTTTACAAATGGACTATCAATTGTGGTCTAGGCACCAACACAAGGGGTGAATTACTAGGTGTTTGGGAGACCCTAATATTGGCTAGTCGTTTGGATATTGATGCTCTTCAGGTCTATGGAGACTCAAAAATAGTAATTGATGGGATGAACTACAGAGGAAATTTACATGTCATTTATTTAGCGGGATGAAAGGATAGAATTAGAGAACTTACCAATTCATTCAGTACTATCAGCTTCTCTCACATTTATTGGGAACATAATTGGGAGGAATATACACTATCCAATAAGGATTTACATAATTCAGAAGGGAAGATAATATATAAAAAAATGGATATATGGAAATGAGAGTCCTTCTCCGTTTCTGCAACTATTTTAACATGTTTTTATTCCAAATGTTTTTGTAGATTCTGCTAAATCTTCCATAGAGAAAGGCGATAGATGCTTCTTTTTTTCTCTTTCATTTAGTATTGGAACAGTTTGAGAAAGAAAAGATTATTGTTTATTTTATATGTTTTGTGGATGTGCAGGAGTGATGACATCTAAGAAAAGTTATGAACCTTTTTGTAATTACCTAGAAAGGTTTTTTTTGGCCATGAGCATACTATTATATTTAATATAATGAAAAAATTTCTGTTGGAAAAACAAAAAAAACTCATAAAACCCTCAAGATATACTTGTGTGCATACATGCTTTGATGGAGTAATACAATTCTTGTCTGGAGTAAACTTAATTTCTATTTTTTTTTCATTAGCATTTTTTAACAAAAAAATGTTAAATTATAAATATAAATCCATAGATTTTAAATATGTATTGTTTTTTAAATTATTAATTATTTTTTATTTAATCATCACACATAAATCCATAGATTTTAAATATGTATTGTTTTTAAATTATTAATTATTTTTTATTTTAATCATCATTATCATAAATTTTAATTTCCTAATATATATATATATATATATATATATATATATATATATATATATATACTCAAATTTTATAAATAACTATTTTTTTTCCTATAGAATTTAATATTTTCTCAATAAGAAAGATCGGTTTTTGAACGAGAATAATACTTCTCTATGGTTTTGAACGAGAATAATATTTCTCTGTGGTTTTGAATAGGAATAATACAAGTTTTGAATGGGAATAATATTTCTCCGCGGTTTTGAACAGGAATAATACTTGTCTGTTGTTTTGAAGGAGATGTTTTATTTCTAAGATTATATATTTGTGGTTTTGAACGAGAATAATACTTCTCCTTGGTTTTTACCTTTTTAACCCAGAATAATCTCTGTAGTTTCTCTAGAACTTCTGTGTCGTTTTCAGAAATTGTTTTTGGCTTCTTCAACCGGTTGAGTAATTGGACATGTGAAATGGGGTGAGTCACTTTTTACTTTGATTCAATTTTAATTCAAAATATATTTATAATCTATTAACTTAAAGATATTTAAATAAATTTTATTTATTTTTTATTTTAAGTTTCATAAGTAAAAGTTGATTTGAGAGATAAAGTCAATCCAAAATAGCAATTGTTACTTTTTTTTTCTCTTCTTTTCAATATGAGCACTCCCCCACCTATTCCAAAAAATCATCCTAACAGGGGGAGGCCCCCCAAAATCACCCTAGATATCCTTTACGATTATATGGAATTAGTAGAAAAAGGAAGAGAAGAGAGAGATGCCAAAATCCAAATAGAGTTAGAAACATTAGAAAAAAGGAGTGAAGAAAGAGATGTAAAACTCCAAATAGATATAGAGGTAATGATTGATAAAAGAATTACAGATACCATTCAAACTCAAACATAGGATAGATTCTTAGGGTTCAAGAGTGAATTGAAAACAATAAAGGATAGGATTCAAGAAATGGAAAAACATAAATAATCAACTCAAGAAGGAGAGGTTGAATAAAATCACAACTTGAGAGATGGGATTAAAGAGCTAGAAGATGAACTAACTGACAATTTAACCCTCATTAATATGGACAACAAATTGGATATCAAACCCATCAAAGAGGAAATTAATAAGCTAATCGAACTGCACCATGAGTGTAACAAAAGATCCTTGAACCGCATAATTTTTGGTATAACATAACAACAAGAGGAGGATACACTAGCAATAGTGAAAGAAGAATTAAATAATAAATCACAAATTGATACAAATTACCTCATAGAAGAAAAGAGGCTAGGAAAAATAATTGATCACAAAGATAGGTTGATCCATGTAGAATCAAGTTGTAATGACCATAAATATAACATACTTAGTAAATCTTTGAGCTTAAAAGGGTCAAGAATATTTATAAATGAATACCTCATTCCCAAATACCAAGTTGAATTAAGGAAGGAAGTTCAAAGGGTAAAAGAAGCTAGGAAAGAAGGAAAATGGGCAATAGCTAGAAATCGAAAAACTATTGTTAGGGATAGAGACCAGAAGGATAATATTAAATAGGAATTTGGGACATTCGAGATCCTTTTTTAGAATTGCCATTGTTTTCCATGGCACAAAGGTCATATAATAAGTTGGATCCCGAGAAGGGATGATTTTAGGGGATAAATTTCGCTCATGGGCTAATTTTCCATGGTTTTTCCAAAAACAAGATTCACTATTTTAAAAGTGATTCGCCCAAATTCTATAGGATAAAATTATTTTACCTTAAAAATCGCCAAAATTTTATAAAATATATATAACATCCTTAGAAATTTGAATATTTTTACAAAAATATAACCAATCATTTATAGTTGGCATATGAAGGATTAGTAAGATTCACCATGCTTTCTACATTTTAAAATAAATTTCCATCCTTAAAATCATCCCTGATCCCGAGTGACATTGATATTATCTGTCTAGTTGAAACTTGGGATCATCAGGAGTATAAGGTCCCTAACATAGAACAATTTGTCTTGTGATCGGCATGGAACAAAAAAACCCACCATAGAGGGATAGGAGGCATAGATTTTTATATTAGAAAGAACATTTCTCTTCACATTCAACTTCATAAGATTGACCCTCTCAAACAATACATTTGGATAGAAATTTCAGACACCAATGCTAAGAATATGTATATAGCAATTTTCTATTTTGCACCTATTAATTCTACTTTTTATAAGAAAAAAAATCTAGATGAAAATTGTCCCCATAATAATTTAGAGCAAGATATTTATAGTCTGGAAAATGAAGGTAATATCCTCCTGCTAGGAGACTTTAATGCTAGGACTGCAACTAAAGAAGCTACTCTTTTAAGTAATGACTCCAAATATAATCCTTTATGGCTAGATGAGGACCTTGTTTTATATAATAGTTACAAAAGAAGCTCTGAAGACCTAATTGAGAATTATTTTGGTACTGATTTGGTCAAGCTCTGTAGCTCTCAAGACCTAATAATTTTCAATGGAGTAATGAAGTGACCAAACTCCAACCAAATGAATTGTATTCATGGGATAGGTAGTAGTGTTGTAGATTATGTGATATATGATATCCCCATTTCCAACCAAATTGAAAATTTTGACCTTTTAAATGACCATGAGCCTGACTCTGATCATAAACCTTCAACCCTAACTCTAAAATTTTCCATGCATATGAGCACCATTGAAGAGGATTCTCATAATAAAAGGAATTTTCACTTTGACAAAAGTAAAGTTGACATTTTATTAAAGGATTTAAATAGCAAATTAAATCTCCTAAATTATAAGGACAACATTGAAGAACTCTATCATAATTGTACAAATACCCTTTCCACTTCTATTAACAAGTTCTCTTTCGAGGTGTCCTATAAAAAGAATAATAGAAAAACCAACCCTTGGTATGATAAAGAGTGTAAAATTGTAAGGAAAACCATTAGGGATGCTTCTAATGATCCCTTAAAACTCGATGAGATCAGTACATACAAAGTTCTAATTAAAAGGAAAAAAAGGTACTATATCAATAAAAGGCAAGAGAAACTTTCACAACTATATAAGTTGTATCCTAAGAAGTTCTGGAGCCAAATTCTAAAACGCAATACTAAAGAAAATAATAGGATTCCTTTAAGGGACTGCAATTCCTACATTAAAAGTATTTACAAGTTCCCTAATGCCATGGACAACATTCCTATTGTCCCTACAAAGGAATAAGTTTTTCTTTAGATGACATAGAGTTCGGGGTTAAGAGGCTTGCAAATGGGAAAGATATGGATATTGAAGGCTACCAAGATGAAATTTTTAAAATTGGAGGGCCAATCCTTATCCCTCACATACACAAGTTGTTCAATTTAGCAATCAAGCAGGGCTTCCCTAAACCTTGGACGTAAAGCCTCATTGTTCCTATTTTTAAAAATGGGGATAAAAACATTCCCTCTAATTATAGGACCATTATGATTAGCCCTATTTTAGCCAAGATTTATGGAATTATTTTGGAAAAGAAGATTATCCTTTGGCTAGAAAGTCAAGGTAAAAGAGCTAAAGGCCAGGCCGAGTTTAGGAGATATCATTCAATTGTGGACCATCTTGTTATCTTTAGGATCATTGTAGAGGAGTTCCTCAATAATAAAACCAATCTTTTCAGTTGTTTTGTTGACTTTAGAAAAGATTTTGACATGGTTCTTAGGAAAAACCTTTGGAATACGTTGGAAGAGATAAAAGTGCCTCTTGAGTTGAGGGCTTCTGCAATAAGGATGTATGAGAGTGTTATTTCTAAGTTTAAAAAAACTGAGGGCTGGTCAAAAGAGATTAACTGCAATATCAGAGTCAAACAAGGTTGTCTCTTGTCCCCTACCCTTTTTGGCATTTACAATGACAAGTTAGAAGATTTCTTGGAATATGTAGGTTGTGTCGGCCCTACTCTCACTGGTATAGTCATCAATCTTCTTCTTTATTCCAATGATGTCCTTCTTATGGAAAGGAGTCCCCATGATATTGAAAATTGACTAAGAATCCTCAAGGATTTTTTCTCTAATATGGGTATGATTGTTAATACTGATAAGACTAAGGTCATGATTATTAAATCCAATAAGATCCCTTATGATACATTCATATATGAGAACAACACCTTGGAGGAAGTGACTTCATACAAATATCTTGGAATTGATATTCACCACAACCTCAATTGGAATTATATCACTAAGAAAAGGATTATTGGGGGATGGAAAGATTATTATGGGCTTGAAAACAATTGTAAATCAACTGATCTTTAGAGTTGGGATAAGAAGAAACTCCTCTTTGAGACTCTTGGTACAACTATTATTATTTATGGATGTGAAGTCTGGGGTCGTAGTATCTCTGGTGAATCCTGGAGAAAGATAGAGAAAATATAAAAGAATTTATAACCTATAATCTCAAAATTAAAGGAAATACACCCTATCCCATCCTCCTCTTAGAAAAAAGCCTCTCCCCCATTGAGAGCATGGCTATGACTAGATACCCAATGTATAAGAACAAGTTAAACAACATGGAAGACAAGAGGCTTCCTAAAATTTCTTCAAAATTGAGTCATAACCACCATCGACTCAAGCGAGTATGGCATAAAGATTCTCGGTCTTGGCTAAACTATTGGGGAATCATGGAAGACACCATATTGCAGAATAAAGATACTATTAAAAAAAATGTCAAATCAAAATTTAAAGAGAAAATGTGGTGTGATAAAGAGTTAGAGGAAAAAACAAAATTAAGGTATTATAAGGATGTAATCAAATCTAATCTAGAAGATCAAAATTATCTATCTATTTTTCCAAGTGTAAAGAAAAAAATAAGCATTTCTAAGATAAGAACGAATTCTCACGAGATCCATAGTGGAACTGGGCATTGGTCAATTCCTAAAATGCTAGGAGATGAAAGACTGTGTCACCTTTGTGACACTAAGAAGGTTGAAGATGAAAATCACTTTCTCTTAGATTGTCCAGCCTATACCCATATTAGATCTCATTTTCAAAATATTTTTCACACTACCAACCTTCCTAACCTCTCAACTCAACAAAATTATGATGATCTTGGAAAGCTTCTCTTAATGTTGTTCGAGCACATAAACAAAATTCTAAAGAATCGCAAGTAATCACTTACCCTCTTAAGGTGCGATAGAAAAATTCGGTCTTAGTGGACGTTAAGCATCATCATCATCATCATCATGACATTTTGGTAATAATTTTGAAATATATATATATATATATATATATTAATATAAATTTGTAATTTTTTATGACTTTTTTTTTAATATTTTGATTAATAATTTTGAATTTTTTTTAAGAAAAAAACATGATTTTTTTATTACTTATAAATGTTATAAAATAATAAAAAATCACCTTATAAAAAATTAAAATTTTCTTTTATCTTCACATTCCCTTCAAAGGGGTTTTTTAAACTAAAATTAAACATTTATTTTGTTTTTTAAAAAAATCGATCACAAAACGAAGGGTTAAAAGTGAAGCAAATATAACATAATCGCATTCCATCGTCTAGGTTTTCAATTTTTATTTTGTTTTGCCAAAAAAGGCCCTCACAAAAAGTTAAAAATGACACATAGAAATGAATGAATGGTTGGTCTTGGTTTTGAAGTTTTATTTTGATCTCCCAAAAAATCCCTCACAAAACGTTAAACATGACACTCATAGAAAGGAATGAATGTTTGGTCTCTTTTTTTTTCCACAAAAAATTTCGCTTTATATTATATTATAATATAAATTGTTATTTTACAGATAACCATCATCAAAAAAAGCCCATATACATTTAAAAGGAGCCCCATATGTGCCCAAAGTGCACCCCACCCCTGACAACCAGTCAACAAAAAAACCCTAGCCTGTGCTGGAATCTCGATACATGGATAATGAAAGCCTCCACATAAGATATACCTAGAATAGAAACTATCAAAACACTGCCCTAAAAAAAACCATAGTCTCATAGATGATCTGCACACTAAGCTCCCCAAAAAAATATTGATCAAACATCAATACTTCTAGAAAAGGTCTAAAGACAAATGAGGACCCTCATGGTCCTCTTCACATTGATAATAGACAATTTTCCTGGGAGCCTTGTGGAGCGCCTCTTTTGATAGGTCGTCTGCTTCTGAATTATCTTCTATGTACACATGCAAGAAAGTGATATGTTGGAAAAGCTTGATAATTTCTTTCATTCTATCCTTCCATCACTCCAGAGTGATTACCTGTAGGCGACATTTTCCCCACATCCATTCAATGACAATCTTCAAATCCCCCTGTATAATTAGCTTCGTAATATAAAGTCAAGAAGCAAGTGTAAGAAGTGCCCATGCTCCCAACAAATCCACTCTCGTATTAGTGCTAGGTCCGCAATTTATGGTCCATTTATATGTACAGTTGTATCTAGTCCTAATAATCCCTCCAACCCCATGTTTTAGTCTTGAAGATAGTGAAACCCCATCAAACCATCCTACCGAACCACTCGCCACTCCCCGAGTTGGCCTCCTCCTCAAAGCCTTTGCTTTCACTGGTGAATTGTAGTCTCCCATAGCTAATAAAGACTAGAACGACAACTTTTGAGTGGAGGGATACATGTCTACAAATATAGTGTGGTTTTGATCTAACCACAAGAACCAACAGACAAAAGTCGGTAGAGTAGGGAAAGAGGAATTTAACAAGTTCCAATTTTTGAAGCACTCAGAAATAGAAATACCATTCCACGCCCCCGAAATTTTTAAAGATGTTAAAAATCTTTCCCAAACAACATGCATAAAATAGCACTCAACAAACAAATGAAACATAGTCTCCTTTCTCTGTTTACATAAAACACAATAGCTCAGCCAGATGAATCCTCTGTGTTGTAGGTTCTCCCATGTGAGAATTTTATTCTCATCCACTAGCCAAATGAAAAGATTAATTTTTAATGGACAGTCCTAGGACCACAAGGACTCTCACCATCGTCCTATGACATATGTCCTTTTCCTTTTTTCAGTAGCCTCATAAATATTTTTAACTGCTATCAATCTGGAAGCATTGCCCCCTTTCCATCTTAGTTCATATGGCCTCGTTAGCAGATGTACACTAGTGTTTATGAGAGAACAACAAAAATTCATCCATTCAAATGCTAAGTGCCCCTCTAAATCCAAATTTGTGCTAGTGAGCCAGTTGGGGCGGATTAGTCTTGGTTGAGGTGCACTGCTAGCCTGGAAAAGGTAAAACACACGTTTCAGATTTAACGAAGTAATCAAGTCTCCAGACAAGATGGCTGCATCTCCCATGCCCAAAATATGATCCTTGCCTAACATAATGGATTCTCCTGACCCCAGAGACCACGCTAGCCAATGCAGAAGGATATGTAATGAATTAAGAAGATACTTCCATGACTATGATCCTTTTCCCCAAATCTCAGATACCATTCTAAGCCAACGTGCCACTGAAACAAAAGGGATATATTTATATTTTAATATGCGGTGCCACAATCCATCCATCATCAATTCCCTCCAAAGGGTGTTTTTCACCATGGATCTACTGAAACTGATTAGATTCCTCAGCTCCCATCCCCCATATAATGTAGGGTGGGCTAAGATCTGCGAATTACACAAGTGAAAACTCTTTTTTTTTCTTGAACCAGACCAAAGAAAATTAAAAACCAATTCACAAATTCTAAAGAAAACCGAGGACAAAATATTTTCCAATGCCAACCATTAAACTAGTTGACATTCCAAAAATAGCCTTGATCAGAACAAGGTGGCCCCCAATGGAAAGCCATTTGTTGCACTAGTGGCTAATACACTTTTCATACTTAGCAATAAGCTAATGCCAGTCCTAGATTTTATACATGTCCATTTTTAAAAAAATATCCAAGATATCTAAAGCCATCAATAATATCTTGAAAATTATATATAAAAAAATCTTTTAAAGTATCCAAAACTTGTTATTGAACTCCATACTGAAGGAAATATGTTTTTCGAACATTTATCATAACAACAGTTGCACTGGAGAAACTAGTCAAAAGCCTTTTAATCTCCATCCATTCTAGTATTCAGACTTTAGTCATGATTAGTATATCATCAACAAATAAATAGTAGGTGAATATTTTTGATGGTTAGTTTCTTGCCTAACATGTTTTAGGACTTTACATTTACGTTGGTCTTGGTTTTCAAGTTTTATTTTGATTTCCCAAAAAAGGCCCTCACAAAAAGTTAAAAATGGCACTCATAGAAATGAATGAATGGTTGGTCTCTTGCCTAACGTGTTTTAGGACTTTACCTTTACTAAGGAAGCTTAAAGAAAGAGATTTTTGTCAAACAATTTCCTCAAGGCCTTTTACAATTTTACAAATAAAATAATCAAAGACCAAGCCTCCCCAATTTTAGGACGACTTCCTTAAACTAATAAAAATATAGTTTAATATGTATTCTAATAAAAATATGTATTCTCAAAAAATGGTTTGCAAGAGAAAACTTAAAAGATTAAAATTGTTTTATTTTGTATTATATTTTTTTTCTAAAACTAAATAAATAGAAATATACCACACAATCAAAATAGTATAAAAAGAAAAAATCATATATCAATTTACTATGAGAACCATATTTGCATCATGGAACAAGTCATCACAACCTTTGAGGTGGACCCATGACATTCCACCTAGATTCCCAAGTTTGTCAAAATGGTTTTTTACCTACCATTTATTTTATTTTATGAAGATTCTCTACCTTATTTATAAATAATGTTAGGCAAAGATATTTCTTTATTTTGTTTCAGGAAGATTCTCTAACTTATTTATAAATAAAGTTAGTCAAAGATATGAGAATTATTTTTTCTGAGGGAGGTTCTCTAACTTATTTATAAATGAGGTTAGTGAAAGATATGAGAATCATATTTTCATAAGGTAACAAATCATTATGACCCTTGAGGTGGATTTATAATATTTTACCTAGATTTTAAGTTTGTGATAATGGGTTCTTATCTATCTATCAATTTTATATTCTAATTCGTGATAATGGGTTTTTACTTATTATTTTTCTATTTTATTTTAGGAGGTTTCTTTACCTTATTTATAAATAAGGTAAGCCAACGATACTCGTTCATCATTATATTGTAGGGGTAAGAGAGAAATTATAGTATTTTTTTTTTCATTTTATTATTCCTTAATTGAGAAGAGGGAAATGCATACCTTCAAAGTGTTGGGAGTGGAGAAAGTAGATAAAGGTGACTACAAAAGTAAAACCCCTTTTCATAATGTAAATTTCATCTTAAAATAATAACCACTGAAAATGTGTTATGTTTATCTATTTTTTGATATCTAAAAATGTGTTATGTTTATCTATTTTTTGATATTTTTTTGATATTTACAGAATAATAGATGAAGGTGTTATGTTTATCTATTTTTTGATATTTAAAAATGTGTTATGTTTATCTATTTTTTGATATTTACATAATGATAGATGAGGGTGAGGATTAGGAAAATATTAGAGAAAACATATTTATGTTTTCTCTAATATTCCTCCACCCCACCGTGCCTTTTATTCAATATGTAAATTAAAGTTTTGATTCCAAATAAAGTTAATGGCTGAATAATTCCATAAATAAAAAAATAACACATTAAATTGGCAATTCATTAGTTATATGGACATGCTAATATCTTCTCACATAGTTCCAATGTTGTGACTTGGTCTTGCTAACACAAATTTCAATTGTGCTTAATTTTATTGCATTACTTAAAAAAAACTTATCATCGCAAACACATAACTCAATTTGACATTGGTGCATTAATATGTATGGACAACTTAATAAATAATTACGAACTAAACATAACAATCATCATGAATCACCATATTATTTCTCTCTAGGTTTTCATAGTCCCCAAATTACACTAAATATAACTCTCCATATGAATAAAGAGAATACAAAACATTTCAGAGTCTTTTAGTCTATCTTATAGAAATCGCAATTTCTTATTTTAATAATTAATTAATTATGTTTGGCAACTTTATTATTGGCGACTTTACTATGGTTGATAAGTAGTAATTTATATCACAATGTATAAATTTGTTATTTATTATTAAAATATATTTTTTCTAATTAATTATTTTATTTTTAAAAAATATTTTGCAAATTAATTTTTGAATATGTATAATTTTTAATAATATTTAATTTTCTAATGTGTTTTTTTATAACTTAATAACTATATATAAATTATAATTTCATACAATTTTATTTTTTATTTTTTTTATATATTCATATTTTTTTTATTAATTGTCACTACTATATATGGGCGGATTATTCCACGAAAATTTTCCATGCTTCTATTAGTTTCATCATTTTTTTTTAAACAGGGCAGGATTTTCGTGGATATTGCCATGAAAGTTTGTCGCAATATCGACGAAAATCTTAATTTAACTTAGTCGGGATTTTCGTCGCTATAGCGACGAACTTTTGTGGCAATAGCGATGAAAATTTTGCCTATCTCATTGGTCAGTGTTAATGGCTAGTTGACTATTTTATCTATATATACGTGACTTTAAGAGACTTTGTGACACAATTGCTATAGTTGCGACACTGTTCTTGGCTTTTGTTTGAGCTGTTTATCTTTTCCATCACCCACGGGTTGAACAAATCCAATTCTCGATCTACATAGCTTGGATTTTGAACTTGCAAGGTTAGTATGTTACTTTTTATTGATGTACTCATTTAACTTGTAAATTTTTTTTCAAATGTCCAAATTGCATTTAGCTTGTTTTTTCCTTGATAATGTATTATAATATGTGTAGTACCATATTTTATGTCTTTGGTTTTTGGATCTAGTTAGTATTTTCTATGGAAAAGGGTATGTGGATTCCATAATATACTAGGTTTATGGAATCCACATACCCTTTTCCCTTCAATTGTAGCTATAATCTCTCTCTCTTTTCATTGATAAAGATATGGAATTGCTCTTGAAACTCAACCCTGATCAGTGAAATGATAGTAATTGATTTCTATATTCTCTTCTTTAGCAGGGACTAATAAGATACATAAACACTAACCCTAAACTTATGTTAGGTATACATGTCGTTATTATATAAAGAAAACATTTGTACACATATGACCTTATTATAAAGATGTTATCTATGTTGTCATGATGTTGATCCTCTACACATATGATCACCTTAATATAAATATGTTGACCTTATTATAAAGATGTAGGTCACTATAAATAAACATATCATAATCAAAAGGAGTAGCCAAAATATAAAAAATTGACAACTTAATGTTTGGTATGGTGTAGGTAAGACAATTACTTGTCACAACAAGGATTTGTCACAATGAACGAAAAATGACAGGAATCTTTCTTGGTTAAGAGTGGCATTAGAGGCGAGGGGCGATGGAAAATGTTATTTCCCTTGCTATGATTGCAGAGGCTTTCAAAATAGAAGACTTTTAATAACGCCAACCCAAAAAAATTGTACGGAGAAGGGGCACATTGAAGGGGGTTATGAATATTCTCCCTTGGTAAGAGGATTAAATATTTAATGTATTCTCTGTAATAATCGGTATGTCATGAATTTTATTAATATTTCTTATCGAGATTTTTATATTTTCTATACACACTAACTTTTCTATGTTGTTTTTAAATATATATACGATGTCCCCAAAGTGTCGACCTCCATAGAGTTATTTGCCAAGTACTAGCAGAAATACTACTTTACATGGAGATGAACTTCGAGATCAGAATATTGAAGTTGTTGATCAAGTTATTAATGATGATATTGATGGATATAATGTTAGTGATTCAAATCAGGAAGATGAGATACATAGATTGATCCAAGACACAGTTTCTCTAATGGATGAGGACAACCAGGATGATAGTCATGATGTTGATCCTCTACTTAAGAAGTCACGTCAATCTCTTTA
>SNQJ01S0006404.1:37269-48399 GCA_010110895.2 Picea sitchensis
CCCCCCAATGATTTAGATGGAAGAGTTTGGAAGAGTTATAGTCTAGGCCTATATATAATATATAATATATACAATATATATTATATATTATATATATTATATATATTATATATTATATATATAATATAAAAACCAAAAATTAAAAACGAAATATTAAAACAACAGAAAAAAAAATGAAACAACATATCATTACAAACAAAAAACATTTCAAAACACAGCCTCCACTCACGCACATACCTGCACGCACTCACCACCACAGTCTAGCCACTAGCTCACTCGCACGCAGAGCTGCAAGCAACTACCACCACCACAGTCCCATGGATTTGGAGCACAGTTTGGAGAGGAGGACAGATTTGGAGAACGGAAGAAGGAGGAGGGCACACACTCACCACCACAGTCTGGCCACTAGCTCACTCACACGTAGAGCTACAAGCAACTACCATCACCAAAGTCCCACGGATTTGGAGAGGAGGACGTATTTGGAGCATGGGAGAAGGAGGAGGGCAGATGATTTGTAGAGGAGGGAACATGATTTGTAGAGACTAGGGCACAATCATTTGCAGAGGAGGGCACAGGATTTGCAGAGGAGGAGAGAACACGATTTGCAGAGGCTAGGGAATGGTCATTTGTAGAGGAGGGCACATGGATTTGGAGAGGAGGAGGGCACATGGTTTTGCACCGGAGGAGGGCACACGGTCAGAGGAAATGTTTTCACTTCTTTCTCCTATCTCTTGACTTCTTTCCCCTTGATTGTGCCATGAGAAGAAAAAATCCCCATGGGAGTAGTGTAAGTTAGTAACCATTGAATATAGTCCAAAACGAATATTTGAAGAAAGTGTCGAAGAATTTGGGGATAGGGCAACAAGTAAGAATGAAAAAATAAATCTAGCAGCTCTTCCCCAATTTCATAGAATGATTGCTGAGGTCCTAGACACTTTTATCCTTGAATTTGAATCACTTTGCATCACTTATGAATATAATAATTATGTCCATTTGAGAATTTTCCCCTCTACTTTGAAGGAAATATCCCTCAAATGGTTCATAGGTCTAGATATACATAATATTTAGACATTGGAAACTATGAATAATATTTTTATAGAGAAATACACTGAATATTGAAAATATGGAGACTCAAGAGATTAACTATTCCAAATGACTTAGAAAGGACAAACCATTAGAGGACTATGTTAAGATATTTCACTTTGGTTAAAAGAGATCTATCGATTTCTCAATTGACAAAAACTCTCCTAAGACAATTCTCCCTAATACATGATTCATGGGCTCTAATTGTGTATCCATTATACATGATTCATGGGCCCTACTTGTGTATCCATTATAATCACTGACACAATATTAACAAGGATGATTACAAGACACCTTCCCATTCTAACACAATGTAGGGTCCATTCTAACACAATGTAAGGTCCAAGGCTAAGTCTCGAGCTAAAAAAGAGGATAGGGAGGGAAGTAGCTAACCATTTGTGGGGCCTTTAGATTAGGGAAGACCCCTATTTTTTTTTCCAAATGATTGTTTGCTCAATTAATTCTGGAGGGGTCATGGGTGCCTAAAAACAACAAGCCTTAAAAATAATGTGTGCAATTTACAAACCAGATGTCTTGCTTCTCCAAGAAATTATGTGTTGCCTCTAAAGATGTAGAATTTTTGTCTTCCTTTCTAAAAGAATGAAAAAACATTTTGGTGGATTTTGAAGAACTTTTAGGAGGGTTAGTCTTAAGGTGGAATGCCAATCTAGTTGCAATGTCCTCCAATGTCTTAAATGCAGGTATTGAGATCGAAGTTGGATCTATAGAATTAGGGAAGGTGTATAAAATTATTATCTTGTACAACCTTTATTATAGTGATAAAAAACCTTTTTAGGAAGGGATTAGGGATTTAGGTTTTTTTAATGGGGACAAAATCATAATTGGAGGGGATCTAAACTTAAATCTAAATAAAAGTGTGGGGAAAAGTAATTGGAATATGAAGGTAGGAAACCTAGTTCCCCTTTTAAGTTTAATAATTCATTGCTATCTGAAGAGGAATTTAGAGGGCTATTCATTAGAGAATGGAATCAATTTGACAAACACAAAGATGATTCAGAACAATTCACGAATAATTTGAAAAGGGTAAAAGGGTTAGTAGTTGAGTGGTCTCAAATTTATGATTAAAAAAATAAGAAATATCTCAAAGAAGTGGAAGAAGGCATAAAATGACATTTTGATAATAACGAGGATGGGGTATTTTCTAAGGAATAATTTATTTCTCTCAAGGATATTCAAGGAAACAATAAGGCTTTACCTGACAAGGAGAAGACATATTGGAGGCTCAAAAGTAGAGCTATCTAGCTTTATGAAGGTGACATGAATACTGAGTTTTTTCATAAGTATGTGATTTATGGGAGAATTGTGAATACTATTTTGGAGATTAGTAAGCTAGATGGTTCCAAAATCAAATATTTCAAGGAAATAATAGAGGTGGGAAAGAAACATTTCAAAAAATTGTTTAAAGATCTAGAGATGGAAATTTTGGTGAAATATGGAAATCATTAGGTTATTTGCTAGGCTTATTGACGAGGAAACAAAGGTAGGTATAGAAGCACAAGTGGAAAAAGATGGAATAAAATTAGTATTAAACTCCTTCAAAGGATCCAAAATCCTTGGTATTAAACTCCTTCAAAGGAGCCTTGGTATTAAATTAGTATGGAGAACATTTTGTTTTTTATACAATAGACAAATCCATGATGTTGTGGGATCAACCCAAGAAGGACTGCACACAAATAAAACCCAGAAACCACCTATTGTTGTCATGAAGTTGGACCTTGAAAAAGCATATGAAAAAGTGAACTAGTTATGCCTTAGATTGTTATTGCTCCATCTTAGAATGAATCTACATACAATAGAATGGATTATGGGGTGTATTTCATCAAATTCCTTTACAGTTCTTATAAATGGTTCTCCCTCTACTTTTTTAAATTCATATTGAGGCCTATGAAAACAATGCCTTTTATCTTCTTTTCTTTTTTTATTAGTAGCCAAATGATTAAGTATTGTGATCAAAGATGCTAGGAGAACAAGGTTAGTAAAGGGAATAAAAAATTATAATTCATTGGTCATTTCACATATAATCTTTTTATATGACATAATGACTTTCGGACATGGATATTTAATGGAAATTATAAGCATTAAGGAGATTTTGGGAATCTATTGTAAATTTACAAGCATGGAGATTAATTTGAGGAAGTCTTCTATGGTGTTCAATGAATTAGCTAAAGAAGAAGATTCCAAATTGCAAATATTCTTCCTATGAATTAGTTGGAGACAAATGCATTGAATGCATTTTCTACTAAGGGCACCAACAACCTCAGTCCCTTTCCCTTGTCATGATTTTCCATCAATTCAAATATGCCGAGTATACCTAGCCATCATCAATCGAACATTTAACTTACTAGTTGACAAGAACCTTAAACTATCACGCTCTTACCGAGCCAATTGTGCCTCCACATCATAATGAAAGCATAATCATGGAAGATAAGCAATCACACCTTATAATCTTTGCACCTATTATGCTCATTATTCATCATAGACATATTGGTCGTTAATGATATTTTTATATGTGAATTCTCAACAACCTTTGTATTGGTAATTTGTTGTTCCAGACAACTTATTCATCCTTTTGAAGATGAGAACTTGCCTCATTTGGCACTTTGTCCATTGCCATAAAATACGGTGAAAATCCATATATTTCAAACTACAAAGATTTGAAAAATTTTCACTTGGACAAAGATATCCAAATTACTAAGGAGATGAAATGTCTACTTGGATAAATTGTCCTGATTTGTAGTTTTAGGTCCCTTTCCTTCAAATACAATTTTTTAAAATGTCAAAAAGTGACAAAATAGTGATTTTGGCCCCATTTTGTCTATTTCACTAAGAATCCCTTGGAATCTATCCAAATGATATCATGGGCTTTCTTGTGTTCATTGATTGTCCTTGTCTAGATTTCATCATGAATGGAATTGTTGGCAGAAAGTACAATATTGTCATCTAAAAACTGCATTGTGTCAATTTTCAGGAATTCAGTGCCAAGTACACAAACTTGAGCTCAAGGAAATTTTCAGACAACTTTGATACAAAATTCCATGTGAAATTTCAGCTCCATCTGAGTTTGTATGCTCAAGTTATGCCCAAAATAAGGTTTTGGTTACTATATATTTTTCGCCATGTGAAAACATGTATTCATCGACATGGGTCGAAGGCCTCTCTCACATGAAAGAATTGATTTATTTCGAAGAAAATCATATTCTCATTCCTTGATCCACCTTTGATCTAAGGTTATTCTCATTCATTTCACGTCATCGACCCTATTGGTAAGACATCTTTCTAGCATCAACCACCTTTTAAAATATTGTCCCTCTTCTTCACTATTGGAACTTCCTTCAAACATTGCTCATTGAGCCTCCTTCCAACTTTGACCATCCAACCTATTCGAACCAAGTCATTAGGCTCTTTTTAATCATTGACCAACATTTGAAATTCACGACCAATCGAAAGTTTCGGTTAATTTTTAATTTTGTCCCCTTTTCAAAGACTAAGTTGATTTGGAACTTCCACCCCTTTTGAGACTTCAACCATTGTTCAAAATTAAGGCCATCGGGACTATTTCCATGTATTTCATCGGTCATTGGCCAGTTTTTAAACTTTTCCCAACATCCATACTTCGAACTTAACTCCATTGGAAACTCTAAAACATCACCCATCATGCAAATTCAAACTTTGTGCCATTGGCTCTCTTATAAACTTCAAGGCATTTATGTACAAGGTCATTAGGCCTCTTCCAATATTTGGACCATGTTTGAACATTAGGGACAAATTTAACTTCAACCCATTCTTGAACTTTGGGCCATTACAAATTTTAAGAATTTCTCCAACTTTGGCCCACTTCTAAACTTCAGGGAATTTTGGAATATCGATCTGTTTTTGAATTTAAGCCCCTTGAGCCATTCTGAAACATTGCTCATCGAGCAATTTTAAAACTTTAGGCCATATACACTTTTTTGAACTTCAATCCCTCCTACCATTTTTTAAACTTCATCTACTAACAATACTTTGAACGTAATCCCCCTGAGCATTCTGAAACAAAGATAATGGGCCACTTCGGTATGGGGGCATTGAGCCATTTCAAAATATTGGGCTTCTTCTGAACTTTTTCAAAACTTAATAGGAAGGCCATGATTTCAACACTTGGACCTACAACTTTACGCAACTTTATGCAACATGCAATTTTATGCAACAATGCAACTTATGCAACTTTACACAACTTTATGAAACTTTACGCAACATGCAACTTTATGCAACAATGCAACTTACACAACTTTATGAAACTTTACGCAACATGCAACTTTATACAACAATGCAACTTACACAACTTTATGAAACTTTACGCAACTTTATGCAACAATGCAAATTACACAACTTTACGCAACTTTATGCAACATGCAACTTTATGCAACAATGAAACTTATGCAACTATGCAACTATGCAACTATATTCAACTTATGCAACTGTGCAAATATATGCGACTTATGAAACTATATGCAACTATATGCAACTTATGAATGTGTGACCTATATCCTCCTAATGCAACTTATGAATGCAACTATATCCTCCTAATGGCTCTAAGTTCCTTCTTAGAGGCCTTGAGAGCCAACTATGATGCATAAAACCTGTGAATAGTGCCCATATGGTGTCCTAATAGCCATTATTATTATTTAAAGAATACCAATGTTGCCCATATTCCTAATTGGAGGCCTTGATCTTAGTCATTAAGCCCATAAGGTTCATTTAAATCCTAACTCCCATGAGCAACTTATGCAACTATACTGCAAGGTATATATTGCAACTTATGGAACTTTATTGCAACTATATGCAACTTATGCAACTATATGAAACTTATGCAACTATATTGCAACTATATGCAACTATATGCAAATAGGTGTGTAAATTTCAACTTTATGCAACTATATGACAGATAGGTGTGGCAATTTCAACTTTATGCAACTGTGTTGGTACCAAAAACATATATTGGCACGATAACTTATCTTATTGTTTTAACGAGTGTAGCTACCACCAAATAGGTATCTGTCGGATCTATATTCCTCAAGTGATGATCAAGATATAGTAAGAGAGGTTGAAAGTGAGACGTGTTGTACTAGATCTACCGGTTCTACATCAACTAGGTTGGAAAAGCTAAGGAAAAGTTTTTGTACCCGCATGCAATTTTTTATTTCCAATGGAGGGTCGTGTAATTATGATGCTGAGAGAATAGGTGACATTGAGTTTCCCTTGAGGTATAAACATCTAGTGCAACGATGGGCACCTAAGGAGCTACTTGAAGTGGACACATATTTCTTCATCGGTGGGAGGATGTATCACATTGCTCCTTCGTCCTTACATGGATTGGGGTTATTTTCCATGGATGGCATAAAGGTTGGCTATGCCACTGTAACTGAATTGATGGAGTATGTTGGACCATCATACAAATACAATCACTGGTTGATGTTGGTCTGATATACGCAAAGTATGCGGAGATACGGAGTTGACGCAAATTATATACAACTACTAGATAACAATCAAAATAAAGGGGCAACTATGTATATTGATGGAAGGCCAAAAGCTATTGGAAACATTGAGGGATTTATAAATAGTACACGACCAGTGGCAACAACTAAGAAACTGAATTGCATATTTGAGGCACGAGAAGGAAATTGTATATTTGTATGTGCAACAAAAACAATAGTTCCAGGTGAAGAGTTGTTGATCAATTACAACTTAAATCGAATAGATGGATAGGGTGACCATGGAAAGGCACCCACTTCGCCTCAACAGGTAAATGTTAAATACACTAAACAATTATTAATACAACAACTAAATTTCATAAATTTTGTTATTTTTTTTTCTGTTATTACTGCAATATTTCATTTTCTTAATGTTACAGGTGAATTTCATAACTTTTATTGATTGATTTATTGTGCCAACATCTATCCAGGGTGACCGTGGTAGAAAATCACCCACTACATATCTTCAGGGTGACCATGGAAAGGCACCTACTGTGCCTCAGCAGGTAAATGTTAAATACAGTAACAACTTATGACTACAACAACTAAATTTCTGAAATTTCATTAATTTTTTTCTGATATTACTCCAATATTTCATTTTTTAAATGTTATAGTTGAATTTCATAACTTTTGTTGATTGATTTATTGTGTCAACTTCTGTCCAGGGTGACCATGTCCGAGTTTCACCTGGTACATCTCTCCAGGGTGACCATGGAAAGGCACCTGTAGTGCCTCACCAGGTAAATGTTAAATACATTAACAACTTATGACTACAACACCTAAATTTCTGAAATTTTGTTATTGTTTTTCTGATATTACTGCAATATTTCATTTTTTTAATGTTAGAGGTGAATTTCATAACGTTTGTTGATTGATTTATTGGGTCAACATCTGTCTAGGCTCCCATTGAGGATATTTATGAGGACGAAATATATTATTCGACAAACCCAATGACAACTGTAACAAAGGCCTTGAAGAAGGATAACATGGAATATCTAGGTTTGATTAGCAAAAGACCCCTGACATAGGAGGACAGGGAAAGAATTGTAGAGCTACAACCTATAATAACTATTTTTGGGGTAAGTGGCATATTTACATGTTTTTATTAGCTATGACAATTTCATATCCGTTTTTTAGTTTTATATTTTGTATATGATCTAATAAAGAGAAGTTTTTTGTTTGTAGGAGTTTTTAAACCCCGTGCATGGGGAACCTATCGATCCTGCAACTGCTATAGGTAGCAATGAGGGTCCAATGAAAAAAAAAGGTTGACATAGAAAAGTGCAAGTGAGGATTTTTTAGCCTCCTGAGGTTCCCCTAGAATCCATTGATGAGCAAGGAAATTTTGACCGGCATCTCATGATGGAGCATGATGAGCCATATCCTGGGACTCCACATGATGACTCCCGAGAGGAACATAGTGTAGGTGCACAAGATCCTATTCTGCATGGAGCAGAATGAATTAAAAGCACCAGATCACTAGATGTCATATTTCTGGTGGATGATGCATGTGTTCCAATAAAGATTCAAAAGATTGCAGGTAATTGTCCCATTAATTGATTCATTTTTTTAATGAAATTGAAATGGACATTTGTTGAGATTATTAATTGATTAATGGATAACACGTTACTGCAGGAAACAATGTTTTCTATAGAAACTTACATGACAAAGCATTGGAGCTGTTTGGCCCCACCATTCGCATAGGGTGGAATGGCCAAGATAGAAAAAAGAAAGATGATTTAACAGATCACATGGTAAACTTGTTCGGCAACACTTTCAATAAGAAAGTGGTTACAAAGTTGGCTAGCAAGAATTTAAAATACACCAGGGCCTAGTATAGGGATAAATATCAAATAGACCTCAAGCATGAGCGCCCTCCCATGGTTCCCGAGAAACAATGGAAGGCGCTAATAGAGGATGAAAATGAGAACTTGTTTAAAAAACAAGGATGACAACCACGAGTTGGTCAAGCAAGGTATAACACATGTCATATTATCAGTGAAATATGAGCATTTATGTTTTTTTTTTCTGTTTTAAGTAATAATTCCGATATCTATTTTTTTTTTTAAATTCCATATGTAGGTTACCAGACACATTCAAAGAAACAAAGGCCAGAGTGGAAAAACACGACCAACATAAACTAGGCGAGGGTGTCTACGGAAAACTCAAAGCCCGAATAGTAAGATTTAAATGATTAACTGTGGTTAATATTTATTTAACAGTATCGAACAGATATATGTTTTTGTTATTGGTATTTTTAATGGTGTTATGCATTGCAGCTAAATATGTTCGACACTGCTACCACCGAGGAGGACCTGAAGCTTGGTTACAAGCATGGTTTTAAAAGTGTGATTGAATATAGAAAAATCTTGGGCTAGACTCCTATGTCCCTAGCCACGCAGGTAAATCAAATGAATAGGTAAACCGCAGTAGCATGCTTGTAAAGTCTATTCATATTTTATTATATCACCCTTAACTAAGTATTTATGTTTGTTTTCAAGAAACAGTGTTACCGCAGTAGTGAATCAAGTGGTATTCAACAAACACTGCATCATACAAGGGTCCACTTGTCCAGTGATAGTGTAGAGAAGAGTACCCATTTCAGTATGTATGCTTCAAAATTAAAAATATTTACTGTAATTGTATATATTTATTTCCTGTTTTATACTTATATATTATCTTCTCAAAATTGAAGAGCATGTAGCTCAGGAGGGTGAAATGCGAGAGAAACCAAGTGGACAAGAAATTAATGCACCAATTGTCCTAGCTACAGAGACAGGTAAAGAGAAATAGTGTAATGTTAATCAAAACGATGAATTAGTTATTTCAATTATATTTCAACATCTCGATATGATCATTTTCATTGTTCCAGCTCACAACCCTGAACAGATGCCAGCTAACCCTTCTTAGCAACATACCAGAAGTATGGTACATGGGTGCACACCAACAATAGAAAGACAGGGCACACAAAATACAATGTCCTTGGATGATGATGATATCCCAATTATCAGTTTTATGAATGTAAAGAAACATAAATCAAAGAAAAATTAGATGTATAATTTCATGACCTGTTTTTGGATCTTTAGCGATGTTTATATGTTCATATGTTTTGATGACTATCCAAGTTATTCTTTAATTTCTATATGTTTTCTATATAAAGAAAATCATTTGTCAGGTATGTGGAATTGTGAGCGATGTGAGGGGGGGGAGGGACCATATGAGCTTCCACCTTTACGTGGTTGGCCTTGTTCAGTAGAGAATAACCTATTCTCGAAACAAAGAGAAGCTCAATAAGGTATGCGACAACTTAATTTTTTTCTAGAGTATTTTACAGAACTAAATGCATTCTTATTAATTATTTACTCATATAAAAAATTTGTCTTTTATGATTCATGCAGGTCTTGGTGATGAAAATGCATCTTGTGTACAACTCTTATCAAGTTGTATGGGCTAATGGATCTGGCGAAAGAACAATGAAAAGGTAAGGGTTTTGACATGTTTTTAAAAGTAGGATTTATACTAGTAAAAGCTCACAATCCTCATGAATATGTAGATATTGATATATATGCCAAGTTCCATGTGGTGTTTTGGTTTACTTGTATATATTTTAAATACAATTTTGGTTTACTTGTAGTTTTTCTATAAAGAAGTATAACTATTTTAGAGAACCCACATGTACAAAGTCTTTATCCATATCCTCATTATGAAAAATAAATTAGAAAACATCCCTCACTTGATTCATTTCCATAATCCTAACCTTATTGCTATCCCTAGTCCAAATCCTACTTCCTATTAAACAATGCATGAAGCTAATCCCAATAATCTAGACCCCTCCTCTCATCCCACATGTTAGTGCAAGTATTATATGGCTCCAAAGGACACTACTACAAAATTCTTATTGTTATAATAATAATTGTAATGGATGAATTAATTTAAACAACCATTGAATTACAACACAACAGTAAAATTTAAAAGTTCATTAGCACATTCGCAATCAAATTCATCATAATAATAAAATTTAATAACAATTTTTTATACAAAACAATGCATAATTATTGGTAAATACCTGAACCTGATGCTATCAACCTATGTTTTCCCGCCGCTTGCTTCCTTCCTGCTTCTGGAAAACACTACCCAAAACCGTCCTCCCTGCCAACTAGGTAGCTCCCTAGCCCCAGGATATCAACAGATATCCTGGCCCTCCGTGCCCAAAACCCCCAGCAACTCCGGTCCACTGTGTCAATGCCACTCACAAAATTTCACCTCCCTCTCTGCAATACTCAGAGCTCCCCCAAAATCCATGGCCAACTCCCGTAGAATAATCCTCCCCTCCAAATCCTTTCCTTCCTTATCCCTCCTTCACCGACACTCCCCCCCCATTAACTCCCTACCTAACCCATTTATTACCCTTATCCATTCCCATTAATTCTTTTATCTTCTCGGGATTCTTATGTTATCCCTTGTTGTATACGCAACCATTTTATAATATATACCATTAATCTATTAAATCCATTAC
>SNQJ01S0006404.1:61921-108514 GCA_010110895.2 Picea sitchensis
CTTGCTAAAAGTCAAAATATCATCCAAGGAGGCTACAATAAAGGTGTTCAAGAAATGGTATTAAGACATCATCCATCAAACTTAGAAGTGTTGTCATAGTATTGTGTAATATAAATTGCATAATGACTCATTCATGCAATCCAAGTGTTTTTTTGAAAGTAATATTCCAAATTATTCTTTGTGTATATTGTCATATTGGTATCCTTACTTCTAATCCAACTTCATGATAACATATGCTTACAATATTTGGTTGATTAGTGCCTTGATTATTTGTAGGGGATATATATATTGCAATATATTAGAATATTAGAATATTACAATGTAATAGTAATGCCATATTACAATGTAATATGGCCTTACAATGTAATATGGTAATGCCATATTACAATGTAATATGGTAATACCATATTTCATGTATTTTTTTTTTTAAAACTTAAAGTCATCGTCGCAATATTGACGAAAGTTCGTCGGAAACAAATTTACTATTTTACCAAAACCGTCACTATAGCGACGAACTTTTGTCGCAATTTGCCACAAATTTTCGTCGCACATACAACTTCTGCATCATAAATTTGGTTTTGAGATATTGTTTCATCGATATTACCATGGATTTCCGTTGCAAGTTGCGATAGTTTTGCGTCGCACATTCAGCAACTGTGTCGTAAGTTATTGGCTTGGCATAACTTTTCATGTCAATTGCAACGAATTTTTGTCGTCATTGCGACGATTCATAGGGTTAACTGATATTGAAGGTGGTGACACATGGAGAGATAATTTCTTCGATGTTTCCACGCACACTTGAATCGTGGATATAGCGACAAAATTATTCCGACGAAAAACAATCTCAACTTTCGTGGAAATTACAACGGATAAGTGTGGCAATATCAACGAAAATCCATTGCAAATTTGGTCATATGTACTAGTGTATGTTTTAAAATATTGATACCACTAAAAACAAAATAAGTACATAATTTTCATAACCTAATAACTACATATAAAATATAATTTCATATATATATATATATATGCACGTAATTTTCATAACGTAATAACTATATATATAAAAAAATATAATTTCATATATATATAATTAATTATGTTTTAAAATATTGATACTACAAAAAAAAAAAAGTAAGCATGCAATTAAAAAGTAGGAAATCTAGTTGAGAAGCTACCTAATAAAACGGTAGAGACCCTAAGCTCGATGGGAGGTGGGAAAATTTTGTTGTGTCAGAGGGGGAAGGAGAGTAGCCTTCCTGGATCATGATAATCTTGGAACCCAACTAAGTCATATTTCCTTGGTGGTATCATGGCTTGGCAAGGGGGTGGCGTAGTGTAGGAAGGCACTCTACATTAATGCCTAAAATTGGGAGGAAATTTGTCCTCTCTCAGTCATTTGGTGTTGGAAAATTTCTTTAAAAGATAAGTGTTTAATTTATATTTTTTAAATTGAATATGAAAGATATGTGAATGTAAATTCTTGATACAATGGGAAATGTAAATGCTTACAAATGATTATGTGAAATATATGAGAAAAGGGCTATGTTACCATGGAATTTAATTTATGTGCTAAATTGTGAAAATGAATGAGTGTGTATTGTTGTGTCCCCAAAGACCTTGCAGTGTTAGAGGAAAGTTTGCAGAACATGGACACAAATATCATTCAACCAATGATGGGGTTTTCAGTAACCCAGGAAATTACTTGTAAGAAAGGAAGGACCCTGAATCCTAAGAAAAAACCCAATCTATCGTGTAGAGTTTGTAAGATCTGCAAGGGTATTACACATTCATGAGGTTGAGAAACCAATGATGGTTAGACAGTGCTTGTATACTTTAGAATACTTGGATGGAACCCGACATAACCTAGAAAATGACCAAGTCCCAATCAATGGGATAAATAGTTAAGAAACCGTGAGATGAGTTAGAAGAAATTATGATCATTGATTTGGTGGGATGAGTGAATCTCATCCCTTCATCGACAAATATATATCGTTAGGAATGATGAAGATCCAAAACATGTAAAAGTTCGGCGACACAAATAAATTTCGGAGAGAGAACGACAACCATCGATCTGGTCAAGATGATAAGGAGAGATATATGTCATTGATGCTACATGCATCATCATCGATGATCAAAAGTAGTAAGATGAATTTTTCACTAGAGAAGTACTGGTGACGAAGTGGCACAAAAGTTGACAAGAACCGTTGATCTATGCCTAAAACTAGCGTATCCTTCACCGTCAATCTCTGGAATATCACACTTAGGATATGGAAGAGGATGAGGATTTCATGATGACACAACTTGCAAACTACGCAGTCCATGTGAAAAGGTGGTTACAGATGTTACCAGAAGATTGGCCGATGAGATGAATGTGCGTCCCATTAGGCAAATAAATTCTTTGAACCTTCATTCTAAGTAGCGGTTGTCATATCTATGGGCTAGTGGCTCTAGATCATTGATGTCAAAGGAAAATTCATGGGAATTAGGGGGGACGATAAGTTAAATGTCACCTAAGGAGTGTCGATGAAGAAATAGGCTTGAGATTATTGAAAAACGTTGATCTCGTTGGGGATGTGGCGATGAAACCTGTACCCTTGATCTATACGCATTGTCATCAGGGATTAGGAGTCAAACATGTAGGGTGTGTACTTAATAATAGTAAAATAAGGTACAAGTGTCAACTTCTGGGTAAGTCATAATTGCCGACTCAACCAGGACCTTAAGATGAGTGGCCTGAGGATTGTTGGATCTAGAAAAAGGACTAGTGGAAGAATCATTGTTAGGACAACCAGAATCGATAGTTGGTACCTCACTGAAATGATTTTCAATGACAATGATAGGATTATGAGGACAAAATATCCACAAAGACGAGTTGGGGAAGACACCACATCGGTGTCATGATGTTGCCTCGATGGAGGGAATGAGTGACAAACTGCCACATGGATGCCACGTGGAAATGTGTTGGTTGTTGACCTTGTGATTCAAAGAAAACATAGGAGTCCATAACCTTTGATTCCAAACTCAGAATTAAGCATAACTATAGTCATTGGAAAGATCTTGACGAGAAGAAGACAACGGTGACCCCAAAGAGAGGCATTGAGATAGTTGAATAAATATGAAAGGTTAATGCCCCACTCCTTAAAATGTTACATAGGGGGTCAAGTGTGTTACAAAGTGGTATTAGAGCTATGTTCAAACTCTAGGATTGAATGGTTCACCAATAGAGATTAAAATTGTTTAAGAATAATTTTATTTATTGCCCAAAATGCTTGTTTTAAGCGTTGACGTAAAATGCTAATGATACTTTTTGTTTCAACATGCAGGAAGTGTTGGAAGATTATAGTGGGAAATGGTAAAACGTAGTATGGATGACACCTCACATCTCAAAGATGAAGAATATGATGGTCGAAGGGATAGATAAACCCCTCCATATTTTATGGACACTGTCAGAATTCTGAAGTCATACAATGAGAGGCTTATGAGAGATTAGGATGAGTATGCAGAGTTGAATCGGTTCTACTACAAAGTCTATCTGAAACTAAGAAACATCTGCAACAAGGCCCTAGAAATGAATAATTACAATAGTCAGAGAGGTTGAAGACCCCTTCGGATTTCCAGAAGCATGGAATGGATCACAATGATGTGGGAAGTAGTTCTTCCAGAAAGAAGCATAGGGATGCCAAGAAAGGAAAATTGATTTGAAGTGTTTCCACAGAGTCATCCAACCGACTGACTACTTCGACATAACAGTCCAGTAGTGGCACAAAATCTAGCATTCCTAAGAAGAGAAAGATGAATAATTCTCATATCTCTCTAACTGAATAATTTAAGAAGGCTAAGTTTCCTAACTTTGATGGAGAGATAAATAAAGGAGAATAAGTTAAGTCATGGCTATTCGAATAGAAGACATACTTTTCAATGCATAATTATTTTGAGAATACCAAGGAAAGGATTGCAATATTTTAACCTGAATGGAGGAGCTTCCATTTGGTGGGAATATCTCAAGGAAATCAAAGGCTTGAAGGAAATCAATATGAGTTGGAAACAATTTGAAAACTACTTCCATAAATATTACCTATCTAAAAAGTATTATGACGACAAAATAAAGAAATTCCATAAGATTAAATTGGGACAACTTACCATGGATGCCTATGCTAAAAGGTTTATGGAGTTGTTGAGGTATGTTCCCTACCTCAAGAATGTGAAGGAGAGAATAGAACGTTTTCTCAATGGGTTAGCACAGTCCAACCAATATTGAATTGAGTTTGAAAATCCCAAGACTCTAGAGGATACTATTTGGAAGTCCAAATGTTGTTATGACCAGTCTAAAAAAAGGAATGATGCTTCAAAGGATTGGAGGAGGAAATACAAGAGTGGACTCCAGAAGAAAAGATTCAAGTCATTCCCACAAAAGAATTTGGGGAAAGGTGCACAGTTGGGTTAGCCAAGTATGAGCATGCATCAACAAAAATTCCCATCTCAAAGTTGAAATAAACTAGCAGAGAAGGCAAGAGAAGGAGAAGAGGACCCCAAGAAAGGACCTTTGCAATGTTGGGGATGTGGAGAGCCAAACCTATTGAGGTTTTTCCCCCATAGGAAACATGAAAACATAAAGGTATATAATGTCCAAGAGGAATCTACAATCAATGATGTGGCCATAAGTGTGCCAAGAATTTACATAACTATAGAGAACTAACAAGTGGATCATCAAGCCTCTGTGGTGGAATTGGAAGGTATTTTTACTGAATGTCCAATCTCTATTTTTATTGACCCTAGATATAAAATTAGTTATGTTTCACCTCGAGTGGTTGAGGCATTCTCATTACAAATAAAGAAGCATGCTAAATCATGGTTAGTTTAGTTATCCATTGGAACAAACGGGAAAGTGGTTAAGGTAGTTGAAACTTGTCTAATTAAGATGGATGGACTGTAGAACCAAGTAGTTTTAAATATCCTACCCCTAGGCTCATATTATGTGTTGTTGGGTATGGATTGGTTAGTTTCCCATGAGGAAAAATTAAATTGTTATGAGAAAATTATGGAATGTGAATATGATAAAGGAAATGCAAGGATTTTTCAAGGTATTCAAAATCGAGTTTCCGTAAGGAAAATATCAATGTTGCAGCTTAAGAAGTTTAGTAGAAAGGGGTGTCCCTTGTATGTTATACAAATGTTGAAATCAGAAGAAATAAAGGAGATGAAAGTTGAAGACATCCTAGTGTTATGGGAGTTCAAGGATGTATTTGCAAAAGAAGTGCCTTGATTACCTCCTAAAAGAGATCTGGTACATAGGGAAGTACCAACATTGAGGTTTCCTTACAGAATGAGCACACAAGAGCTGATAGATATGAAGGTGAAACTAAATGAAATGATGGATAAATGATACATCAGGTCGTGTGTATCTTCGTGGGGAGCACCATCCCTATTTTTAAGGAAGAAAGGTGGTAACTTGAGATTGTGTATTGATTAGAGGTAGTTGAACAAGATGACCATGAAGAAAAAATACCCTTTGCCTAGGATTGACAATATTTTTTATCAACTCAGAGGAGTTGTAGTATTCTTGAAGATAGATTCAAGGTCGGGTATCACCAAGTAAAAATCAAGGATGAAGGAATCCACAAGATATCTTTTAGGAAAAGGCATGGGCACTATGATTTTATTGTGGTACCCTTTGGACTTACAAGTGTAGCAACTGTATTCATGTGTTTGATGAATAGTATGCTCAGTAAGTATTTAGACAAGTTTGTCTTAGTCTTTGTGGATGAAATTTTGGTGTATTCCAAGAATCGATAGGAGAATGAAGAACACATCAAAATGGTGTTACAAGTGTTACGAGAACACCAACTATACGCTAATTTTAACAAATGTGATTTCTATAAGAAGAAAATCCAATATCTAGGCCATGTAATCTTAGTTGAAGGAATGACAATAGACCTTGAAAAGATCAAGGAAATATTGGATTGGCCTACCCATAGAAATGTGATAGAAGTGAGATCCTTCATGGGATTGGATGGATACTACAAGATGTTCGTAAAGGGATTTTCCAAGATCGGTAACCTTATTACCTCATTGCAAAGAAAAGGAAAGAAATTTGTCTGGTCACCAAAGTGTGAAGCTATCTTCTAGCATCTGAAGCATATATTAACTAATGCACATGTTATAAGGATTATGGATCTAGAAAAATATTTCTTGGTTTGTACAGATGCTTGCAAAGATAGAATCGGCGGATTTATGATGCAAGAAGGGAAATTTATTTGTTATGAGCCACATAAATTAAATGAGAATGAGAAGAAGTATGTTACCCATGATATATATCTTGCATCAATTGTGGATGGGTTGAAGATATGGAGGAATTACCTACTCAAGAGGTTATTTATCCTCTTGATTTACCATTGTGGTTTGAGGTATTTATTTTATCAGCTGAAGTTGAATGTTATACATTCCAGGTGGATGACACTGATCAATGAGTTCAACTTCAAAATCAAACACATAAAAGGAAAATAGAACAAAGTAGCAGATGCGCCCAGATGAAGTTTTTATATAGTACACTTAGTGGCAACAAGTATAGGAGATTTTGACATTCAACAGAGGATTAAATCCCTCTTGCAGGAAGATGAATTCTTCAATCAAGTGAAATAAAGGTTACAAAAAGAACCTAGAGAAAAAAGGTATGAAGGATACCCACTTGATGTTGATAGCTTACTATTGTATAATAATCGATTGTACATGCCTAATTCGATGGATTTGAGGTGATTGCTTATGGAAGATTTCCATAGGAGACCATATGTAGGTCACCATCGTTACTAAAAAAAGGTGATAACAGTTAGACAATTGTATTATTGGCCTGGAATGAATAAATACATTACCAAATACATTGCGAAGTGTTTATAGTGCCAAAATTTGAAAGTCGAGCATCAACATTGTTGGCATGAAATTGGAAACTGGGGTTTTCAGAGGTTACCAACAAAGGAAATGATAAAGTCTAGTTGCACTGGAATATTCAACCTTCCACAAGGGAAAGAGGTCTCACCCGAAACATGATTGAGACTTTTGTTTAATAAAGTGAGTTAAAAAGGACACACCATCAATCCCAACAAATTATAATACAATTCCATAATTAGAGGTAAATATATCTTAACATTGAAAGGCTTAGACCAATAAAATCATTGAACAATCCATGTTGCACAACATTAAAGTAAACACATACATCAAGAGGCTTGTTTGAATAGTAACACAACTAGAAATTACACAAGAAAGAAACCATACATTCATCCACATAATCACAAGTCTTTGTTTTCCTGAATAATCTAGCGTATAGTATCTTATCATAACTAATTATACATGGAATAAATCCCTTGATATCAATACTTATACAAGTGAATCAATAATGGGGTATCCAATATAGACTCTCAAACTTTGTGTAGTTGCAGTTCATGCTTAGTAATTCTCAATAACAACAAAACCTAAAAAACTAGAACAACAACAACAATAGAACAACAACCAAAGAACAACTACCAAAGAAAAAAAACCAAACAACCAAACAACCCCCAATCCGTTACATAGATTTCTGATTTATATATTTTCCATGAAACTTTCTTTTCTTCTTGATTCTGTCATTGTTATTTATTGATTCTATTTCCTTCTGGAATGTACTTGAAGGTTCCATTTCTTTCTGTTTCTTTTCCTAGCTGAATCATGACTATTTTTCCTACTAGCATGTTGGCACATAGCTTTTCGCCAATTGAATTCACTACCATTGTTCTATATTGTTCCACAAAAATATATATATATATCCTTAAAACTTGGTGGTCTTCAAGATGAAGGGAGCAACAAGCCCCAACCACAAACCTTGATTCATTCTAATTCAAACTTTTTCTAGCTTGCTATGTCCACCTTCAAACAAAGGTCCCAACTCTGGTACAGTGACAAGGGATTTCTCATGAAAACTATCATAGTGGGAGAGATTGTCCTGCCACTTCCTAGAAAAAATCAAGGCGCCCACAAAATATTCCTCCACGATGTTGACCTTAGGTACCTTGGGCTTGGTAGCCAATAAAGCATTCCACTTTGTTTCATCTAGAGAATCCAACTACTGAAGCAGAATGTACTCTTCTTGAACTATTGGCCTAAATTGTTAGAGTGTTGTCTTCATAGCTCTGTTAACTTCATGCATCACATCTAGGTGATCATCCTTAGGTTGGATATTAGCAATTTTTTTTTATTTCTCTATAGGTTCAACAATTTTTTGGGTTTCTACATGAATCTGTTTAAGATTCATCCATAACTCTTAAACATGCTTACTGTGATGGTCCAACAAGACAACCCAGTCCATGACCATGTCAAAGAGTCAACAACACTCCTCAGTCTTGGTATGAAAAAAGGACTTAACATTAGCACCCTCTTCGAATCCATGTTCAAGATTCTAGAAGAGATGTTCAGGTTTCTCCTTTTCCTTCAATCAGATGGCATCCAACTGATGTTGCAAATATTCAGTTTTTCTGGCCAACTGTGTCCATGCATCTGCTATAAGGCCAAACCTATCCATTGGTGTAACTGGGACAACTTACTCTAGGATATTAGGTGCCATCTATCGAAGATTATTCCATACTTGTATAAATATTTTAGACATAGCCTCAAGAATAGACTTAGATTGTGCTTGCAAGCTCTTCTCAAGTGCCACAACTCAAGTAACAGTCTGAACAACCTCTTGTGACTGTTCTACATGTTGTGTGAGATATTTTTTACTACTGTCAACTATGGTGATTATTTTCTCTATATGATCGATGGAATCCCTTATTAACTGCAAAATCTGGGGTGTAGGTAGGGTGGATAGTTCTCCACTAGTAGAAGAAATATTGAGCGACAATTGTTAAGCAAGTGATTGACCACTTAAAATAGAGTGCTATGAAAATATCGGGGTACCAACACCCTCTAGGGTATGGGAGTGGGCTCTAAATATATGCACAACTTGTTCATGTACTTTTGGTGGAAGTGTGAAACACACCACGGTCTGTTCCAAGCAGAGCTCCCAGATGGCCCGACACTATTGTGGGTCCTGCAACATTGGTGCCACTTGCTCTTTGATGGAGGACATGTTGTGCACTGAATGTATTTCATCTTAGGAATCCATCATCTCGAGCAAGGGTTGATCCTGGTATTTCATAGGGTCCTCATCCATCATAACATGGGTTTTAGGGCATGACTTTGGCTATAAATGGGAGGTGGTTTCTAGAGTTGTGTGTAGAGGGACGTGGACCTTTGGGATATGAGGAGATGGAAAAATTAATTATTATAATAAAAACGTGGAGGGTGATTGTTAATCCCTATAAAAATCCCCATGATATGTATAAAACCTCTTATGATTCCCTAGATATTGAATTATTACATTTCTAGTAGGTCAGCTAGAACCCTTCTTTGCACCTTTTCATTGTAATTGTAACCCCTTGTCTCCTATGTATATATCAAGGAGATATAACATTAGGATCACCTTATCTGGTATCATATTATGTTTTGAAGTTTATATACTATAAATGAGGTTTCCCCCTTGAACTGGACTAGATTTTATTGATTTCTTATCATTTTTAAGGCGTCGTGTCATAACATTTGGTTTCATAGATGAAGGTCTTGGGATTTCACTGCTATATTTGAGACAACTGGGAATTTTCTCTATAAATGTTTTCTAAAATGTTTCATAATAAACCCCTTGGAATATATTTATTAGACGGATCAAGGTATGTGGGGTTAAAATTTCATCTCCTGAGGCCTTACACTTTCAGAGATATACCTTGTGTAGGACATGGTTTGGGAATCATCCTAATTTAGTCATTGCGGAATTTTTTCTATAAATATTTTTATGTTACATTTCAGACCCTACAATATGGATTATATTCACAGAAATTATCAAGGTATCTGTGAAAAAAAATTATCTTCTGGGTCATCCTACTTTTGTAGATACACGATGTGGAAGACAGGGTATCTAACTAGTCCTATTGACTAGTCTCAAAATGATGTTCCAAGTACAACAACCATAACTTATTCATAGAGAATCCAAATTGAGTGAGACAATTTGCATTGAACGATGGATAGGACATAGTATTTCAGGTGAAAGTTTCATAATTTCATATCAATTATTGTGCACGAGGCATGCTGTAAAAGTGCTCTCTCCTGGAAAAGACAAAAATCAACAAGGTGTGGGGAAGTTACCATAACTTGCAATTGGCACATCCAATTTTGATTATACATGTGGAATTGAAGAGAGGAAATATCAGAGAAATATGGAATAAAAGTTCAGAACTAGAAGGGCCAAAATTTTAGAGATACACCAGAAGAAAGGTCAACCAAGAGGAGAAACTCCAAATTAAGGCTTTTAAAGGTATGCAACTTACAGTTGGCATAATTATTTTTGGAATTTTTGTTTCGGGTGATTTGAAATTTTTGATATATATAGAATAGAGGAGTATTATTATTACTACTCAATATGGGTCCCAAAAAGGTTACAACACCTATTAAACCTCTAGAAGTCTCATCTATTACTCAAGAAGAAAATGACATACAAAACAGGTTGTCCAAATTAGAGGAACAAATTATGAATGTGAGTGAAAATTCTAATAATTGGGTAAAATCACAAAGACAAATTCAAGTAATGGAAGGGAATATGGATGGCATGGAAAAAATATAGAGGGTATAAAAAAAAAGATGGATGATATGGAAAATAAGATGGGAAAAAATAAGAATGACAAAAAAAAAAAAATACAAAATTCCATGAAGGAAATGAAAAATATGTCTTCCTTGATATCTCAAGCTATAGATGGGACATTCCCTAAAGGATACATCAAAATGGAATTGACTCATGAAAATAAAGTTAGTACTCATGTTGAAAAAATTGCCAAGAATAATCCATTTAGTGAATCTAACTCTAATTGTGGAGTTAATTCTGGTGGGGGTCCTAAATTCAACTTTCCCAAAATTGAATTAAAGAAGTTTGATGGTACACAGATATTTACTTGGGTGAACCAAATAGAGAAATATTTTGAACTACATAATATTATGGATGATAAGAAAATGATTCACATAGAAACCTTGAACTTTGAGATAAAACCATATCAATGGTATCAATGGATGGTGATAAGGAAACCCCCTTTATATCACTACACTTGGGCTTTATTTACAATATACTTAGAAGAACAATATGGGAAAGTTTGGGAACAAGACTACTTCAGTAAATTGACCAGAATCAAGCAGTTAGGTGATATTGAAGAATATAATTCAAAATTCCTGGTACTGGCCACAAGGGTGGATAACTTAAGTGATGAACACTTTCTCGAAGCTTACATGGGTGGATTAAAAGAAGACATTAAACATGAACTTTTCTTAAGACAACCTATAAGTATTATGGAAGCTATGAAAAATGCTCGTCATATTCATGCCAAAAATAAGGTTACACACAAGTATAGCATTGGAGTAAGAGATCATTTTGCGGTTCATAAGACAACCATATATCAACCAACAAGGTTGAAAGCTCAACAAGTGGATGAAAGAAGAGAAAATGGACTGTGTTTCTATTGTCATAGAAAGTACAGTAAAGGGAATAAATGCAGTGAGAAGAAATGATTATACATAGACTGTGAGGAGGAAGAATACAGTGTACCTAAACCAACAAGGTTGACACCTCAACAAATGTATGAAATAAGAGAAAAAGGACTATGTTTCAATTGTGACAAAAAGTACAGTAAGGGGCATAAATGCGGTGAGAAGAAATTATTCTACATAGACTGTGAAGAGGAAGAAGATCAAGAATTGGAACCATCACAAGAACCAAATCTATAAGAGACTACCCCAACAATATCTTATCGTGCTTTGGCCGGAATCACTAATCCCAAAACCATCAAGATACTAGGATACATCAAAAAGAAAAAGGTAACAATATTGATTGATTCAAGTAGCACCCATAATTTCAGCAATTACAAATTAGAAAAATATCTCAATTGTTTTGTATATCCTACACCAAAGTTTCAAGTAATGATTGCATATGGAGGTACCATAAATTGTTTAGGGAAATTCCATATTATTAATCTCAACATAGGGGATTATTTTTTTGATAGCCCGATGATTTCCATCCAAATGGGGGGTGTTGATTTTGTATTAGGGGCCCAATGGTTGCAATCATTGGGAATAATGGCCTTTGATTTTCAAAATATTTTTATGATATTTTTCTCAAATTGAAAGGAAATTGAGCTTAGAGTATCCAAGGGAAACCCTCTAAAGTGATAAGCTCTAATAGCATGGAAAAATTACTCAAAAAGGGACAACAGGGTGTAATTTCACAATTGTTCTCACTTGATGTTCAAACATGTATAGCCCCGATTCCATCAGATCTCCAAATAATTATTAACAATCATTCCAAGGTATTTGGTGAAATGCCTAAGGGTCTTCCACCTACCGAAGACCATGACCATGCTATTCATTTGAAGCCAGGAAGTGTACCACCTAACATTAGGCTTTACAGGTATCCATATGTACAAAAGAGTGAGATTGAATGCATGATATGGGAAATGTTAGAGTCTTGCATCATTCAACATAGCCAAAGTTCTTTCTCTTCACCAGTGGTGTTGGTTACAAAATAATATGGCTCATGGCATATGTGTCGAGAATATAGACAACTAAACAAAATGACCATCAAAGATAAGTTTCCTATCTTTATCATTGACGAATTATTAGATGAATTACATGGAGAAAAATTCTTTACTAAATTGGATCTTCGTTTGGGATATCATCAAATCAGAATGAGAAAGGAATACATTCCTAAGACAAATTTTAGAACACATGAAGGTCATTATGAATTTTTGGTTATGCCATTTGGACTGACTAATGCACCGTCAACATTTCAAAGCTTGATGAATTCTATTTTCAATCCCTTCCTTAGAAAATTTGTGTTAGTATTTTTTGATGACATACTAATCTACAACAAATCTTGGGAACAATATGTACAACATGTTGACAAAGTTTTACAACTATTGGAAGAGAAACAAATTTATGCAAAGCCTTCCAAGTTTGCCTTTGGGGTTCAAGAAGTTGAATATTTGGGTCATATTGTATCTCGTGAAGGTGTAAAAGGGGACCCTAACAAAATTAAAGCTATAAGGGAATGGTCAATTCCCAAAACCTTGAAGAAACTTAGAGGATTCTTAGGATTGATAGACTATTAGCATAAGTTTTTCAAGAACTATGGTCAAATAGTGACACCTCTAACAACATTATTAAAGAAGGAATCATTTTCTTGGAAAGAAGAAGCAACCAAATATTTTGAAAAACTTAAGGAGGCTATGTGTACAAATCACGTCTTGACCACACCTGACTTCACAATTTTTTTTATTGTGGAGTGTGATGCCTTAGGCCATGGAATTGGTGCAGTTTTAATACAGGAAGGAAGGCCCATTTCCTTTGAAAGAAGAAAACTTAAAGGAAAAAACTTTTTCAAACCCATTTATGAAAAATAAATGTTTTCCATAATACATGCAGTTCAGAAATGGCATCCTTACCTGATAGGAAAACACTTCAAGTTCAAAACATATCATGACAATTTGAAGTACTTTTTGGAGCAACGATTATCTTTAGAAGAGAAACAAAAATGGGTTACAAATATGTTGGGTTATGACTTAGAAATTATATAAAAAAAAGGAAAACATAATGTTGTGGCAGATGCCCTTTCCAGGAAAGAAGAAGAAACAAAAGGTTCACTATGTGTTATTCTAGTCTGCAATCGGATTGGGTGGAAGAAGAAAGAATAGAATGGAATCAAGATCAAGAGGTATGAAATATCATTCAAAAACTACATGAAGAACCCAGTTCATTAGAAAAGTTGTATGGAAGAATGATTTTGTATGGTATCATAATTTCCTCTACTTATGTAATAATTCCCAACTCAAACAAAATATCCTTCTAGAATTGTACACTTCTCCTATAGGGGGACATTCAAGATTCTTGAAAACATACCACAAGGTCAAGAGGGATTTTTTTTTGGAAGGTATTAAAAAGGATGTTCAAAATTATGTCTTGGAATGTCTGGTATGCCAACAGAATAAGGGAGAGACAATAAAGACTCCAGGTCTCCTACAACCATTAGCTATACCAAGACAATGTTGGGAAGAAGTTTCCATGGATTTTATTACACGTTTACCAAAATCAGAAGGAAAGTTCATCATCATGGTACTAGTGGATCGAATAAAAAATTATGCCCATTTTTTCTCTCTTTCTCATTCTTTGAAAGTAATCACAATAGCAACAAAATTCATGGAAATAGTTAAAAAAATACATAGATTCCCCAAGATGATTGTAAGTGATAGAGACCCAACTTTCACGAGAAATTTTTGGGCTGAACAATTTTCTTATTTTGGTACTCAATTGTCTCATAATTCATCTTACCACCCTCAATATGATGGGCAAACTGAGATTGTGAATAAATTTCTAGAAGGATATCTTCATTGCTTTGCATCCAATAAACAAACACAATGGGTCAAGTGGTTTCCCTTAGCAAAATGGTGGTACAACACATCCTTCCATACTTCATCAAAAATGTCCCCATTTCTGGCACTTTATGGGTATCATCCTCCATCCATCACATCACCCATGAAAGGGAATACAAAGGTTCAAGAAGTGGAGGACCACATAGGGAACCAACAAGAGGTCCTAAAAATGTTGAAGGACAACTTGGTTATGACACAAAATAGGATGAAACAACAAGAAAATCAACATTGCATGGAAAGAGAATTTGAGGTGGGGGATTGTGCATTTCTATGTCTACAACCATACAAACAAATTCCCTAAAGAAACAAAATAAGGAAAATAAAATAGCACCCAAATATTATGGCCACTATAAGTTTTTGAAAAGGATTGGAAGTATGGCTTACAAATTGGAGCTTCCTCCATCTTCACGTGTACAACCAGTATTCCATGTTTCTTGTTTAAAGAAGGTCATTGAAAACAAGATCCCAGTCCAAACAAGTTTACCAGAGCTCAATGAATAAGGGAAAATCATACTAGAGAAAAACAAAATCCTTGAAACGAGAATTAAGTAGCTGAGAAATAGAGCAATTACAAAATACCTCGTCAAATGGAAGAACCTACTAGTAGAAGAGGCGACATGGGAATATGAGGTCTTCATACAAAAGCATCCATGGTTAGATTTTTTTTGAGGAAAACAATTTTTTGAAGGGGACGAGCATGTTAAACCCTATAAAAATCCCCATGATATGTATAAAACCCCTGATTATGCCCTAGATATTGAATTATTACATTTCTAGTAGGCCATATAGAACTCTTCTTTGCACCCTTTAAATATAATTGTAACCCATTGTGTAATATATATATCAAGGAGATCTAGTATAAGGATCATCTTATCTCATCTCATATTGTCTTATGAAGTTTATATACTGTAAAGGAGGTTTCCCCCTCGAAGTGGACTGAATTTTATTGATTTCTTATTATTTTTAAGGGGTTGGTTCATAACAGTGACACGAAAACCATGCATTGAATATTAAAAGATGAGAAGATTGGGAATTAACGTTGACTCAATCCCTCGAATGCGGAAAAATCCATGACGTGATTTGGGAAACTAAATGCATAACCAGAAAGTTGGTAACAAGAAGTAAATCAACTCGAGAAAGTAATGAGCCGGTGAGCAGTGAACCAAAACAAGGATGGACAATTAGTAATATTTAAATGACTATGACAAGTAGAGACATAATGACTAGTAAAAAGGTACTAATGGATTTTAACAACCCACATGATGACACAAGGGCATAAAATTCAAATTTCAACAACATTAAGTATGAGAGGATGTGACTACAACCTCCCCAAACACAAAGTGAATATCCAGGATGGATGACTTGGATAGGAAAACAAATCACTAAGACATGTAAACATAGAACACATCACCATTTATTGGAAGAAACTAAAACAAAGACAAAAATGAAAATCCTACTTACTAACTCACTCCCATAATGAGGAGCATAACAAAACTATAATTATGTAGCAGACAAGTAGGGATTTAGGTGTGCACCATTCACCTATCTAGGTCGAAGAATTCCACCGAGTTGTGCTAATTTGACAATTCCAGATTCAAGGATTTCTACAACTAATTTGGAGATTTCCTAGATTTTTATGATAGTTGTTGTCATATAAGATCACGAAGTCACCTTGCACAAAAAAATTATGCTTTATATGTTGGTCATTCCATGTATTTTTTCGGTATTTTTCCATAGTCTGGTGGAAATCTGTTAAGAATCAAGCTTCCTAAATTTCTAACAGTTCCTCCACCCACACATTAATGGATTCATCCTCAGTCATGTTGGTAGCTTGTATAATGAATAAACTTGAGGTGAGAAACTCAACTAGAACAAATTTTTCTCGACTATATACTAGTTGAAATGGGGTATACCTGTTTAAGCGATTTGTGGTAGTCCAATACAATCATAACACACCTAGAACTTGCTCATCCCAGTCATCTCGATTTTCAAAACATACTTTAGTCATCCCCATCTTTAATATTTTATTAAATTCTTCAATTGTTTCGTTATCCTGAAGATGGTACAGACTTCTCTTATGATGATGAATTAAAAATTCTCTAATAAGAGTCTCTATAGTTTCACTGAGAAAGTGGGCTTCTTGGTCACTGGTCAAGCTCTGAAGGAAACAAAACCGAGTAACAACATTCTCAAAAATAAACTGTGTTTTGTTGGTCATAGAAAATCCCAAATAACCTCTGCTTCAGCTCAACGAGTCATGTAATCAGTTGCTATAATTATGTATCTAGATTTTGAATGCTTAATTAGAGGATTTATCAGACAAATGAAATCAACATCCCATTTTTCAAAAGATTGTAGTGCGTGAATAGGGTGCAGAGTAAAATCATCATGGCATGATGGTTTTCCCACTCTTTGACAGAGATCATAGGCCTGAGCATATTCCTTAGCATATTTAAACATTGTAGGCCAGCATAGTCATTCATAAAAGATATTTATAGTAGTTTCCTTTCCGCCAATGTTTCCTCTCGCAACTCCATTGTGACTATTGAAACAATTTTTTAAAGTTTTTATCTCTAAGACTAAAAATTTCCTTTTTCGGGTTTCGTCTTTTCATAAAGCATAACCCTCACTATCATTTCCAAAATCCCGATACCAAAATCCCGACAGGATTTAGTCTTTAAATAATCAACGATTGAAAAACCAAAAAGTGTCTTTAAATTTTAATGCGTGTTCTTTAAGAATCATGATAAACTTAAAACCTAAAGGAATTAAGACTAACTTTTAAAAAAAAATTGGGATTCAAGGTTTACTGAGAACATATGTTTTAATACATATCTAATCACAAAATCCCGATCCCCAATTTCCTGAAAAATGGAAGTTAGTAATTATTAAAGATTAAGTTAATCTTATCGCAATTTCGGGATTCGGGGTTCAGTGATAACATACCTCTTGTCAACATGATCTTTGAAATCATGAAACGTGAAGTCTCGACTCATAATCTGTGTTTAGATTGAACTAACTCTGTTTTAAAAAACATGATTAACAGTAATCAAACTTCTTAGGTTTGTTCGTGTTTCGGTTTCCATTGAATTGAATCTTCCGAATTTTTAATTCAAAAGCACCAAAATACGACCATATTAATAAATGGATAACTGATAAATGTTGTGACACTAATGCATATATCAAAAATATTTTTTTCATTAAATGTAATTAATTATAGGTCAGCTGTGTCAGTGTTTTCATCATAAAACGAGTTTAAGGCAAATTAGAAGTCTGTGTTCCAAAACCTATGGTTGTTCACTCTTTCAAAGGTAATTCGCATTCGGCCAAGCTCATATGCTTCTTTTCTGTGGAAGGTTTTCCTTCTAACATAAAGTTATGGCACCAAAGAATGCACCGAAGAAGAGTGAAGATACAAAAGAGATGTGTAACCCAGAAGGAGATATCATATCCGACACTACACCACACGCCATCGACTCAATTAAATCCTGGAGAGAAATCTATGAACTCCTGGATTATGAAATCAAAAATTCTCCTATTGATTCCGAGAATCACCTTTGGGATATAGTAGAATCAGAGCTTCATAATATCGCAGCATGCCCTCGGCTCATGGCATACACCAACATGATCAATTGGGCCTTGGAGAAGGTTGGCATCCCAACAATAAGAATTTTAAATGATCAAGCAGTCATTGTCGGCTCATTCAGGCTAGAGCATATACAAGTAATGTACAAAATCTCACCAAATCCTAAGTACATTTATAATGCCGAATTTACAGCTGAGTTTCAAAGGAAAGAATGTACTGAGGTGGACCAAACATATCATGATTTTATTAAAGGATGGTGGAGATGTCCATCGAAATTTAGGGCCAATACCCATGAAATTGATGCCACGACATCTTTGAATGAGTACATGATCTATGTAGCCATTATGTTGTGTAAACTCTTTGGGAAAAATAATCCCTTCCATTTCCCTACATAATGGGTGCCCCTTTTAGAAGAAGCATCAGAAGGATACACTTTTAATTGGAGCAATATTTTGTCTGATAACCTAGCCCAAGAGGTTTCAAATTACAGAGTTGCAAGATCTAAAGGTCAGCCAGTGGCCTTTTACATGTTGGTGTACATCATGGATGCAATCTGCTTTGTGACTCCATTTCCCCGGATGAATTGGAGTTGGAACATAACCTGCCCCGAACCCATTCACAAGTATCACTATGTGCTATGGGAAGAAAATGCTAAGAATGCGTTTTATGAAATTTGTCATTTCATAGTAATTCCAATGCATAAAATGTTTTATGGCTGTGAACCACCTCGCATTTCTGAGACAGTCTCAGAAAACCTCAAAGCAATAGCTAACTGGTTCATTGATGAAAAATTCTCTTACATTAGGGTTTATGGGTGCTCAATCCCCCCTCATGCGCTTCCAAAATTCCTCCCAGACAGACTGTTGTGTAGAGAGGTAGCGCACCAAATAGTAAAAGACGGTATTGGAATAGAGCTAAAGGCAACTCAAAATAAGTCCTGGCCAATATTCCCTGTACATATCGGGAAATTTTCATTGCAAAACCTAGGCCATTCTAAAGTGGAAGCCGAATCACTAGAAGAAGTTAAACTGGTAGATATCGAACATAAAAAACATGACCCTTATCAACTAGTAAAAAAACATTTGATGCACTGCAATATGAAATCTTATGAACACAAAAAGTTTGTTTATGATGATATATTCAAAGAGGTTAAATCCTATGAGGAGGTATTGAATAGGGTATGGGCCTTATCACCCGACTTATAGATTGGTTTCATGTCCTTCCAAAGTCACAGGCAAAGTTGTTTAGCAAATATTTTGCAGGGTGAATCCACGACCCCCCCTCCAGAGAAGGAAGGGCCTCCCCCAGGTTTTGAAACAGAAGTTCCTTAGACAAAGAAATCAGAGTCAAGGAAAGGAAAGGAGTTGGAAACATCTCCAGAAGTCCCTGAGAATTTTCCCGAAAAAATAGGAGGACCAGTATCAACGAAGCTTGGAAGCCCTATTACTTCTTTTTCCCCATTGCAGTCTACCTATGGAAACCCCCAAGAGGGAGATCTATATGTTAGTGATCTTGAACCTATTTCTAGAGACGAAATTCCTTCATCCGATTATTTTTTCAGTAAAAAGAGGAATTCTATCCTGAAACAGGAAATGCATCCAAGAGGAGACATGATGATTAAAAATCACAAGATCATCGTAGATGGACAAAAACTTGAAGAGGGGGAATTCGCTACATAAATAATAGGCACAATGGGAGCCTTCACTTCAACAAATTCACACTCTGTGGGTAATTTGAGAACTATGTTGCAGCAGAAAGATCAGATGATAGATTAGCTACAAAGTCAATTAAAGGAGACTAAAAGAAGCATCATTTAGGAGATAAACAAGGGTCTAGAACGAGCCAGATTCAATGACATTCAAGAGATTCAAAAACTAAAAGAAAGCTTAGATGAAGTGAACATGAAGATATAGGCCAGTCAAGCACATGTCCTACAATAGGAAGAAATGAATAAAAAATTATAGAACAAAATGAGTTCAATCCAAAATCAAGTGGTAGAGATGGAAACTTTCCAAGCCCATGCATTGGAAATACATGCAAAAATAAAAAAAGAGTAATAGGGATTGATCTCTAAGCTAGAAATTATTCAGACTTACTTTCAGGATACAAGCAAATCCTTGGAGAGTATTCTCCTGAAAGAGAGAGAAGTGAAAGTAGCCAGAACAACTTTTCAAAAGGCAGTGGCTCATTCAACAAAAGAGGAGGTCGGAGAGACTCAAAAGCTATCTATTTTTGAGCAGATTAAAGGTGATATAATAATCAAGGTATGGGAGGCAAACCTCACAGAAAACAAGAGAATAAACAGAGAGGTTAATGACGTCTGTCAAGGAATTTTTGACCTTTTAGAGAAAGCGTCTTTGAACATTGGAAGAAACAACTGTCCAGAGTTGTTAGGAGAAATTAACATTGGTAAGCATCAATTAAGATTCAAGGAGGATCTGGAAAAAATTCAGGTAGAGATCCCACAAATAAAGGTAATCAATGTCACTCAAATCGACAAATGGATAGTGATTCCGAACTTAAAGTTACAAACTATTAAGTTCACAAGAAAGATAATCGAAGATCATCTGCCTGAACTATAGAGAAAGTTCTTCCTATTTGAGGTGAAGGATATTCCAAAAACTCCCAGAGTTGTGGTGCAGTTTCTGGGAAAATGTATTCGTTGTCTTAAAATAGAAGAAGGAAGTTCATCAATGAAGACATGAAGTATTATTTTGAAAATTTCATCATCAAAATTAATCAAAGAAGATAAAGATAGAAATATAAACGGTTCAGTATTTCACATTCGTGTAATTGTTAGTCTTTAGAAGTTAGTTAATCATAAACAGAAAAAGGGTTGGTGATCATGTATAAATATAATTTCACAAGACTGAGAAGGGGCTTTTTATGGGGGGGGAGCCAATTATATTAGAATTTTTCCGATTTACAATGATATAGATAATGCAGAAGAGATTCTGAATTCTGTCAACTTGAAGCTATGTGTTCCTTTACTCTGTTTTCAATATATTTCAAAATATTTCTTTTCATGTCTTTCTAATGAATGATCAACTATAGTTTAACTCAAACTTCTATTTTAGTTTGAATTTATTTAATTATCTAATCATTTACAGTTTTTCCTCTGTGATTGCTATCAACAGTTTCAAGACCTGTAGGTCATTTGGATGGTTATATTTTATATTTCATTAGAAATCTCGTTTTTCTCTACTTCTTCTGTTACGATATGAGATTCTTTCACGATTAAATCCTCATATTTTTGACAACGTTACTTTTGTCATTATTTTACTATTCTCAAATTGTTTCAAGTACAGGAAACAACATATACTTTTATTGTGTTATTATTTTGAGTTCCAAAACTCCTTTTCTATTTCATCCCTCAAAACTAAAGCAACCAATCTTTAAACATTTTATAAATCAATAAAAGTTTAGCCCTCTTGATTGTCCCAAATAATAGACAGCCTAACATAGAACCTGGCCTTCAAGATCAAACTAGCATTACTTTCAACTTATTTAATACTATCCTGCAAACAACAACTACCCAGGTCGAATTAGAACGCTCATGGGCAGTTATCAAGAGAGATATCAACATCCAGGAGCAATGGGAAGCTAGACAGAGACAGTTAAGAAACCAACTCTGATTTACCCTTCACAATTGATTCTTACCCCTTAATTCTCTTTATCTTTTCGGATGCCTTGGTGGTATACTTTAGAGCCTTAAAGTATAAACTCAGGAACAACAATGACATTACCATAGAATATCATGTCTTTCATGGTCAATCACATAACACCGCAATATATTATCCAATCCTAATTTGTAGAATTGGAATACAATCGGTTTATAATCCGTTGTGTGAACCACTAGGTGCCTCTTTTGTGTTGCAGAATATCCTTCCAACATAGTACCAATAGTCAAGAATAGGGTAATGTCTGATAGATAATCAAGAATGGCCTTAATAAATAACATATCTACATCTGGAAGTTGGTCATCTACATGTCCACTACTTTCTCCAGACTCTAGGGGAGACAAGTGATCTATCCCGACATTTACCTTTCCAGGCTTAATAACAACCTCAAATGAGAATCCTTGAAACAATAGAAACCACCTACAAATGCGACCTTCTAACAGAGATTTGTTCACAAAATACTTCAAAGAAGAATGGTAAGTGAAAAAAATAAAATGACTTCCAAGTAAATAATGTTGAAACTTTTGTAAATCATACACCATAGCCAAACCTTCCCTTTCGGTTGTGGTGTAGTTGCATTCATCTTGGGAAAGTTTACAACTGGAAATCATATAGGATGGTCCAAGTTCCCTTCCCTCGATTGCACAATAATAGAACCTAGCGCAATTGCAGAGGCATTGATATGCACATGAAATTAAATTTTCCAAATAGGATATGTCAGAATAGGTGCATTACTCATATTTTCTTTGAGGAGAGAAAACGTTGTATCACAATCCTGAGTCCAGCGAAACCCTTCAGATTTCTTGAGAAGTTGTTCCAAAGGTGATATTATGCTTGCGTAACCCCTGATAAATCGATGGTAATATCTAGTATGTCCTAGGATCATGCTCAACTTCTTGAAAGTGGTAGGATTAGGCATATTGAGAATGACTGCAATTTTCGTAGGATCTACCAGCACTCCTTCCCAACAAACAATATGACCTAGCAGATTTCCAAATGGTACACAAAAAATGCATTTTCTTACATTAAGGGAAATATGTAATTGTCTATAATGGTTGATGCAGGAGCATCGCTCCAAGCCAGATACGTGCTAGCCAACCAACACATCAAAGAGCGCATTCTATGGGAGAGAGAGGCACAACCTTCTCGATTTTCAAATTTTGAAAATGTAATTAAATGGTTGTAAGGCCGAGGAGCCAAAGCCATGCCTTTGAGCAGGCTGTAGTTAGTGTCGCCTTAATGGATGATAGGTAGAAGAGGATCTAACTCCAATTTGGATTAGATGGCCCATTCAATGTAATTGAATGTAAATTAATGAGAGTATGTAGCTTGGAGGAAAGAGCTCGAGGAGCCCCTCTTTGTAAAAAGATCTTCTTTGTATCTAGTAGGAGTTTTATAAGGGGAGGAGAGAGCCGAGACTCTGTTGCAGTCTAAGCTCGAACACATTGTAATCAAGCATTCTTAATTAATACAAATAGAGCAGTTTTTCCTGCATGTTGTTATTCATGTGTTTATGAGTTCATGAATGAATGTCTTTATGAGTTCATGAATGAATGTCTTTATGTGCTTATGATATGTTGTAGATGTATGATTAGATGTGCATTTGCAGGGATAGATAACTTTCACTATCTGTATAGAGGTCTTTGATTCCAGGTCTGGGTTCTTTGAGGTTTCATGCAAGAGTGCATGGCAGAGTACTGCGGTATCTGAAAACCAGTGCAGTAGTGCACTTCTGAATTATGTGGAATTTAGACAAAGATGTTCCAAGAGGGTGCACCAGAGGAAGTCATTGACTCGAAAAGGAAGGCTCAAGGTTGCTGAACAACTTGAAGGAGAAACTGTGCAGAGGAGAGCACAGAGAGGAGAAGCAGAATTGTTGAGAATTATGTAAAGGCTCTGCCAAGAGGGCATTGAGAAAATGCATAGGATGCATTGAGCTAGTGCAAGGAGTGCACTTATGAATTCTACAGATTCAGACAAGGAAGTGACAGGAGGGCATGGAAGTTGAAGTCACTGAATCAAGGAGAATCCTCAAGGTTGTTGAATACCTTGGAGGTAAGACTATGCAGAAGAGAGCACAGTACAGACCAGAGTCATTGAGGGATTCTATAGAAGCTCTTCCAGGAGGGCATTGAGCAGGTGCATAAAAGGCACATAGAAGACAAAAATTATGAGAATTCTATAAGGCTCTACCAAGAGGGAATTGAGCGAATGCACAAGGGCATTAGGAGAAGAACTCTATTTCAAGTTCGGAAAGAAGACATAATCACTGAGGATTCTAGAAAACTCTGCCAGGAGGGCATTGAGTTGGTGCAGGTGTGCACAGAAAGAACTCTTGTTTGAGTTCAAAAAGGATAAGAAGTGTCAGAAGGAAGACCTTCACAGGGTTATTGAACACCCTGCAGGCTCAATAAGGAGTGCTTGAGTAGGAAGTTTCCAGAGGGAATTTCCATCCTTTCAAGGAGAGAAAGGGGCAGAGACCTTAGAGGTCTGAGCAATTGAATCTCAAGAGGATAAATACATGTGCAAGGAGTGCACCAAGCCAACACCTAAGTAAAGTGTTGATATACAAACAACCATCTGAAGACTCGTCAGGAAACAAGAGTGGGAGTGAGAGAGGACTTATTAGAAAGTCCTGAAGCTCAGGACAGAGAGCATCTTTGCGTGTAGAGACTTTGCAAAGAGTGAAGAAGTCAATAAACCTTTCAAGGTTTCAGAGAGGACTAAGCTCAGGAGGAAAAGTGCCTTTGTGCACAGAGCCATAGCTGCAAGGAATCACATAATTCTAGACACCCTTTGGTCGGTAAGAGTTTGAAAAGATCAGGAGGGGCAATGTCTTTAGAATGCAGGTGGGAGCCAAGGATATAGGATTCACAGCAGGAGAAAAGGCTGAGAACTTTGAAGCATTTGAAGTCTTCCAAGTTCAAAAATAAGTTCAAGCTCAGGAGGGAGCACAACTATCATTAGATCAGTTGGAGAAGTGAGATATGGACCATTGAAGTCTACGTCTAGATGCACGCAGGAAAGAACATAAGGTAGAGAAATAGATCTGGGTTGTCAGATCTAGTGAAAAGGATCAATAGTCGTCAGATCTGGGAGAAGGTGCAAGGGGTTTAATCCCTGGGGAGACACATAGAGGGTAGAACGGATGGTGGAGACACTTCGGGGAGAAGTGATGAGTTTCCGTGAGCCATCAGATCCAGAAAAGGTCATGAGGATTAAAGCCTCATAACCGCAGAAGGAAGAGGACTCGTCAAGTCCTGAAAGCATCAGGAACGTCCGTTTTGGAGGACAGGTGGCAGAGATCAGGATCATCTCGCGAATTCGGGTATCATGAGCTGGGAGGCAGGGACCTTTACACTACAAAATCCTAAGTCGCAAGATCATGATTCGATCTAAATCGTCGATCGAGGATAAAGGAGAGCCGTGAGATTTGGCATCTCGCTACCTCGTGTATCGGGGTTTCAGAGGATGAATGAGCTGCACCTGGATCACTAAAGTCATGAAGTGCCGAGCGTCGAGGGCTCGTGCGAACACGTGGAATATCCGTTAGGTGGGAACCGTGTGGTTGATAGGTGGTGCAACGTAGAGTGCCCAGAGAAAAGTGGAAGCAGGTGACAGGTGGAGGATATACATCGCCTGGGAAGGGAGTCAACCCATTGTTGACTCATCATGTCTCATGGATTCGTGAAGGAGGAGAACAAGGGCTCAATTCTCCAAGTCAGGAAGTTGCAAGTTTCGAGGGGTTCTAGAGTTAGGCTCTAGCGAGTGGTCATTGGTAGAGGTGTTAGCAAGGAGGAGTCATACCTGTATCGCATTCTTGGGTATCGGCGTTTGGAGAAAGAGGAGTCGAGGGTCTTCGACCCACGAACTCACAACTTGCGAGAAAGCACTTGCGCTAAGGCCCAGTTGTGGTCACATGGTGTGTGAGGATCGAACCTGGTGTTAAGTTGCACAAGGCAGGTTTTCACGAAGGACCTGTAGATCAGATTTGTGGGTTCTAGTGAGGGCCCTAAAGAAATATTTCAGTTCTGCGGATTCAAAGAAGAACGATCTTGAGCGGATCTCGACCCGAGGGTTGGGGGTCTACATCAATGGTCTAACATAAATTGTAATAGCTGGATGTTCTATTTAAGTAATTTGTATACATTCCAATCATCTAGGTATACCTCAAGGACCTTATGGATAAAATGGAAGAATGTCATGATCATGACCCGAGAAAATACTGAGAGGGAATTCTTAATACCCAAAGGAATAAAATCATAGGAAAATGATCCCCACTCAATAGTGAAAGTATTATTATTATTATATTCCTCAGTGATTCGAACCCGGTGATATCGAGAGAACCCATATGTAAAGGAATATGCCTCATTTCCTGCTACACGATCCAATACCTCATCGCTAAAGAGGGTAGGAAAAGGGTCATGTACACAAGCAACATTCAGGCTTCGGTAATCACATAAAATCATATATCATCCATATCTTTCTTGGTTTCTATCATGATTAGAATGATCCATTCAACCTTATCGTCAGGGAAAATCAACCCAGCTATGAGCATTCTGTCAATTTATCACTTCACTTTCTCTTTAACTCACGGATTAAACTAATATAGCCTATGCCTGACTAGTCTTGATTTAGGCTTTAAATATATCCTCATATCCTCTAAATATCCCTTAATAACTTTTAATTTTGAAAAATTTGTAGGAAACAAATCCTCATATTCCTACAACAGAGCCTGTATCTCTATCACAGTCTGTTCATCCCAATAGTCTCCAATGGATTCTAGCTTAAGATGCTCATCAATTCCTATATTGAATTTATGCAACTTCAAGAGTTTGTTATAGCAACTACTAACAACCTATGAGATAGTTTCTTTAAAATCCCTAGTCCCTTGGGATATCTAAAATGTTAGATTCCTAAGTTCCTCAAGGTCATCATGATCTTCTAGGTCTCTATCAATAGTAAGACAAACCGTAGGTAGTCGAGTAGGAGATGGGTAAAGGATATGATGAATGAGGTAATCATGTTTAAAACATACAATAGGAGGATGTATAGTCTAAAATTCATCAACACAAAATATTTTCTTAATGTTTTGCAAATCTACAGTGATTTTAGGGGACTTACCTGAGAATAAGAAGTCTTAACAAAACTGTCATTGCAGGATTTTCCAGCAACTAGTTTGGTGTTGAGATTCCTCATGTATATACCAAGAAGATGGAATTTGTCCCAAGGAATGAATAAAATAATGCACCCACAATTGAGAATGTAGTTGCAAAACTTCCTATGCTTGAATACAATGCACAACATTCTCCCTTGGATCTAAAATCACATCATATAATTCCAAAATTGATTGATCTAGATTCAACAAAGTAGGTTGAGAAGGGGGAATAAGGTGATGTTGTATGACACACTTTGCTTCATCCCAGGAAGAAAAAGTACCCTTGTCGGTGTCCCACCATCTTGTTGAAGAGGATATTAACTCAACATCGAGTTCATGAATTATTTTCTCTGGAGTGGCTTTATCCTCTAACTCAACCAGAAAGATACATAAATACAAAGTGCCATCATAGACAAGGTAGTATCTAACATGTGACCCAATCCACCTGGAATCTTTGATAGTATCACAACGTCGTGAGAAGTTATCATATCTTCCCTGTTTCCAGTTGTCAAAAGTGACCTTGAAATATTCACTTGCATATTGAATACTACGCCAAATTACCAAGGCATCAACGATTGGGTTAATGCATAGAGTCTACTCGCTTCCCTATAGTCAAAGTATAAAGGTGATGCATTGCATATTCTATCATATTCCCCTCTACAAGATCTATATAGAGAGGACCTCAGTAGGGATCTAGTGGTTGGGTGACTTTCATACCATATGATTCAAAGGTCATGATTTCCTTCTTAAGATCTATAACAATGTAATTCTCATAAGCCCATTTGATACCCAAAAGAGTCGGGTATGGGTCCTTCTTGCCCATGATTTATATAAACTCGAAGTAGGACATTGTATTAACTCCATCTAAGTCAACTTCAAAATTATGTAGCCATCCAACATGATAGATATAATACTGATTTTCCATACACAACTGGATGGTTGAATAAACAAGCTTAGGCTTACCCATTTATTCCCAAGTTTTCTTCAGTAATATGTTTACATCAGAACCTAGATATAGAATAACATTACTAATATCATAACCATCGATGTGAGCATTTAGTCTAAATTACCTTCTAGATCTATGCTTCCTTTTATGAATCCAACTAGTATTTTGTTTTGGAAGGTTAACAACAATCAATTCCTCGGTGATCCCTTCATTCTCTATAGACCCCTTAAGAATGTTCCATAACTCTTTGGTGAGTTGTTCATCGTCCAAAATGCCATACAATAAGTGGAACCACAATTCAATAGTCTGGTGGGGTCTTGCTGGAGGATCTATCTGTTCCACACAATTTTCTGCGAGCTTAGTTTGAGGCTCATGGTTTGAGTGTGTAGGTATCGGTGTTGGAGGATTATAAATATGTCGAAATATCTAAACAATGTCCTTAAATAAATGTTTTTGCACAAGGGGTTCATATGTAAACTCTTCCAGTATCGCTTTGTGTATCTTGTTTTGAGTTGAGTTGTCAACATCAACAACAGTCCTTGTTCCTCCTCTAGTATCAACAATAATATTGGGTTCCTTTTCTTTAGTGATAGTTCAAGGCTTTGAATTTACAAAAAAATTTCCTCGCTTCCTTGCGCAATCGTCCCACTTTTTAGTCAACGTGAGGAAATTGTCGGTGGAATGGGTGTTGTTTCTAAAGTGGAAAAACCAAGTTCATATCAGAAGAGGACAATATCTAGCGAGATGTCCTTTCTCATCACAATTGTAACACCACAATAGCCCTCTTCCACTAGTTCATCCACCTTTGAACCCTCCACCACCTCTATGTTCTCTTATAAAGCCTTGAGGAGTTTCATCAACCCTGAATGATTACCGATCTAGTTTGTCCAAAAGAGAATCAAGAGTGTGATAATGTTCGATGGTGTGAGTAGGTGACCCGCTGAACTAGGAATAGACGGTGTTTGAGACAGGGGTGTAATTTTGTAGGATTGGGAAATATCAAGGAAGATGCCCATGGATTCGACAAATTTCATAGTAGTCATTATTTTGATTACCCTGATGATTTGGAAAGGCATGGTACTATACTGGTCCATTGAATGGTGCAACAACTACAACTTGTGTAAATCCCCCTGATGGTCCTACTGGTGGGGGAACCATCGGTTGCAGAGGGGGTCCCACACCCCTCAGTCTGGGAAATTCCATCATGATATGATATTCATTGTAGAAACTAGTACACCAGAATTGAGGGATGGTTGCTCTAGGAATAGTCAATTCTTGAATCTTATCAGTCAACGAATAAATATGGCATTGCAGTTGTGTAATAATATAGTCATCAGGTGGTATTATTACTTGCAAGATACTAGAATATCTCTCCATTGCCTCAATTTTCATGGCCTATTCTAGGGATTCCCCCAAGGTAGTTATCTGATGTTGGGTTAATGCAATCCAAGTTAATGGCGAAAGTCCTTGAATGAACCATTCCTCCTGATGGTCTTCATGAATAGGGTTGGAAAATTTCCCTATCACATCTTTGAATCTTTGGTTATAGTCTTAAGTAGACTCCCTGTCTCACTATTTGATCTCCCACAAATCAGAGAGGGCCTTCTATTCTGACTGGGATAAATGAAATTCATCTATGAACCTCTCTTTGACCTGAGCAAGGGTGTAGGCTTGTCCCTAAGGATTTCCTAGTTTAATGGATTTCATATACCATTTCAAAGAATGACCTCTCAATGTGGTTTGAAAATCGACTAATTTATTAGGATCTGAATTTTCGTGAGATTGCTAGATGGCCTCACAAAGGAAGCAATTTTGTTCCACATCCTCATCCCCTTTTCCCTAGAATTGTGTGTATCGGGTGAGGGATCTAGCATGTTGATGCACCATGGTAGGAATTAGGGACCCTATCAAGATAAATCTTAAAGGTCATGGTTCGATAACACTAAATAACTTTCCAGTCTACTACTGTTGCTACCACTTGAACTGGTTGGACTGGAATGAGGAGAAATAAAATAAATTATGGGAGAGTTTCTTGTATAATTTACTGGATTGGAAGATTGAACTGAGGGACTAGGTGATCCAAGGTTGCTTCCCATGTCTTCAGGATGATATTCTTTAACCTAGTGAGGCCTCATTAGGAGGTCACATCATATCAGGTCTTGTAGTGTACTTCACATCTACAAGAGTTTCATGAGTTGATTCTTCTGTAGCTTCTTCAAAGGTTACAAATGAGTCTTGATCCTCGAGGGTGACTCTGATATTGATAATTTCTTCCAAATTTTCTCCGTTTCATCTACTCTATCCACAAATATCATATTTCTCTCCAAAATTCTCCTTCAACCATTGCCTGGCCAACCTTCTATGTAACTACAAATATTTCAACTTATCTAACTCTCTTTTATGACTCTTTTCGAGAATGATATCCTTGTGCAACTAATCATTCCTCTTCATTAAATTTCACATCTATTCTCACCACCTATTTTCAATCACCACAACCCTTTTCTGATCACACTTCTCTCTTGAACTCTTCTCACGACAACTCCCCATATCTCAAGAAATTTTGTATCCTAACTCATGGATCCTCTCCCAAATCATCCGCCCCTTTTATGAAAATGGTTTTACTTTTCCATTTCAACCAAAGGAACCGATAACATTCCCTCTTCCACCAGGAAGATATTCATCCATAATGAAATTTCTCTCGGTAATATCCCTTGAGATCGCTCATAAAATATTGCTTCTTCCCTTGAGAATGATTGGTGATTTTCTATGGAAAATTCAATAATTTATCCTTCCAGATTAGTGTGGACCCAAAATTCCATTGGTCGACAAATCTGGTGATCCAAATTGTGAAGAGAAACCAACCGCTCAATAGTCCAATTGAATCTTTTCTTGATGTGATCTTTAAATTCTAGCTATTCTTGCAATCAGTCAATCCATTGTTAGACCTTCTCTCATAATCAAATCCAGAATATTTCGTACTGGTCGCTAGATGGTTCAAAATAAAATATTGCATCCTTCAAAATCCTCATACTTTTCTATCATAACTTAGTTTCTTGAAATATGAATTCGTCACACCTTCTTTCTCACCATTTTTCAATGTTATACTTAAAGATGTGATGCCACATCCTATGAAAACTCACTCAAAATTCAAGGTCCCAACAATGTAACCATTTATAAGAATGAAATTGGAGAGCGTGGTTCTCAGAGGTTACCAACAAAGGAACCACTGTAGTCTAGTTTTGTTGGCATATTAAACCTTCCGCAAGGGAAGGAGGTCTCACCTGAATCACTATCGATACTTTTGTGTAATAAAGAGAGCTAAAAATGACACACCATCAAGAAAATCACATTACAATAAAATTCCATACTTAAAGGTAAGTATATCAGAACATTGAAAGGATTAGACCAATAAAATCATTGAACATTCCATGTTGCGCAAAATTAAAGTAAACATACATCAAGAATCTTGTTTAAACAATAACACAACTAACAATTAAGTAGGAAAGAAGCCAAAAATCCATCCACATAATGACAATTTTTTGGGTGCCCAAATAATCCAACATATATTATCTTACCACAACTGATCATACATGGAAGAAATCCCTTGATATCAAGACTTGTACAAATGAATCAATAATGAGGTATCTTATATCAACTCTCAAACTCTACACCGTTTTCATTCATGTTCAGTAATGATCAATAACAACAAAAACCCAAAAACTAGATCAACAACAACAAAACAACGATCGAGAAACTGAAGAACCCCCAACCCATTACATATCTCTATTCTTTATATATTTTCCATGGAACTTTCTTTTCTTCTTGATTTTGTTTCCTTCTGGCATGTACTCAAAGGTACCATCTCTTTCCATTTCTTTTCCCAGCTGACTCATGACTTTTTTTCTTGTTGGCATACTGGCACATAGCATTTTTCCACTTGGATCCACTTTCGTCGTGCTATATTGTTCCGCAAAACCATTGTAAATCCACAAAAAATGGCGGTCTTCAAAATGAAGGGCCCAAAAGACACCCTATTGGACTATTGTAGCCACTACAAATTCCAAAGTGGAAATGGGAAGTGATTTCCATGTATTTCATCACAGGCCTACCTAAGACAATCAAACAAAATGATGAAATCATGATTGTAGTAGATAATTTGAGCAAGGAAGCTCAATTTATTCTTGTAAAATATACTTTTAAAGTTATAGATGTTGCCAATTTTTTTATGAAATAAATTTTCATATTGCACAGTTTTCCCAAAACCATAATCTCGGACAGGGATGTGAAGTTCACCTCGAATTTATGGAAAATATTGTTTACAGGCTTGGAAACACAATTGGAATTTAGCACGACCTACCATCCTCAAACAAATGGTCAAATTGAAAGGGTGAAAAGAGTGTTAGAAGACATTCTAAGGATGCATGTTATGCACCAACCCAAGCAGTGGGAAGAATATCTACCATTGGTAAAATTCACATATAAAAATGGTTATCAAGAATAATATGAGCCTGTTTGAGGTTTTGCATGGAATAAAGTGTAGAGTTCCAATTAGTTGGGAGAATTCAGTGGGAAAAATCAAACTTAGTCTAGAATTGTTGAAGGAGATGGAACAAGCTATGGTCAATACAAGGGAAAACTTGAAGGTTTTCTAGGATAGAAAAATAACTATGATGATAGAAAATGAACCCTTAAAGAATTCAAAGTGGGAGATCATGTGTACCTCCGAGTGAAACCCAAAAGAAGTTACCTGAATATGGAGATGTATGCTAAGTTGGATCCCCGATATTGTGGACCGTTTGAAATCTTAGAGAGAATAAGACCAGTAGCATACAGACTTAGCTTACCACCTACTATTAAAGATCATAATTTATTCCACATGTCTTCGTTAAAGAAATATGTACATGATTCTAATCATGTTATTGATTGTTCTGTAATACAAGTGGAACCAAAAGGATAATTCCAGCCTGAACCCCAATGCATATTGGATAGGAAGGAAAACATGCTCTAGAATTGAGCCATCGTGTAGATCAAGGTGAAATCGAATCACTTTGGAGGCGATGAAGCTAAATGGGATATGGAAGATTCCATGATATTGGGATACCCAATTTTGTTTACTGCATAATTGAATATATAGGGTGTTTTAAACAACAAGGATGGTATTTCTTTAAGGGGGAGGGGAATGTAACGCCCCGTTTCTTGTCGAGATTTTAATTATGTTAAGGTGACATAATGTATGTTACCTAACATGTGAACTATGCTTAATTAAATAAAAACACCAAACCACTGATTGAGAAGGAAACAACTTGACAGTATTGGCCACAATACACTAGAGGAAGTTGATGAAGCATGGATTGATTGAATGGTTGAGTGCAAAAGAATCTGAAACGCATTAGTGAGGAAAATAGGAAGCTTTCCTAACAATATTACCTATGTTTTTTAAGCCTAAACTTACACCTTTAGCGTACCATACCTATGTAGAGCCATGTGACCAATAAAATAATTCACAGGAGTGGTTGGAACAATTAGTGACTATTGGTAGTTGGCCCTTTCAAGAGGGAAAGGGCCAATTAAACGACCCGACAATAGGAATCTACATGAATCTTCATAATGAAAACCATGAACTATAGGTGGAGTCTCTAGGAAGCCACAATAGTCTCGAGGGGATTGGAGAGGATGAGGAAAAAGGTGGGAAAACACCACCAAAAAGGAGAGAGAACAACAAAATAAAAATAAAAACACATCGACAACAAAGAAAAAAAAATAAGAACACACACAAGGGTGCACACTCAGATAACTAAACGATTTATAGACCAAGAATATCATGAGATTACCGAGAAATCATGGGTTGAGAAACATAGCACACAAAAATATTCAAGAACATTGATTGAAGAGAGAGGAGAAGAAGAGATTTCCTTGAAGAAAATAGGAAGCTTGCAAAAGATGTTGATGATCACCATGAAGAGAGAATACCTGAATCCTAAGCTGGAGCAATAGAGGGATACATCTTGGTGCTTACTGGATAGAAATTGGCACTGGTAAGGGGATATTTCCAAGGGACTATTTAGCAGAGAAGGGACTCCCTTGTGCAGAGGAAATGTAAATGAGAAACCACCTGATTATTTAACATGAATGAAGGAGCTTCCATTTGGTGGGAAGATCTCAAGGAAATCAAAGGCTTGAAGGAAAGAAAGTTGAATTGGAAACAATTTGAGAAATAATTCCATAAATCTTACTTATATGAAAAGTATTATGATGACAAAATAAAGGAATTCGATGAGCTTAAGTTGAGAAAAATTACCATGGATGCCTACGCTAAAAGGTTTATGTAGTTGTCGAGGTATGTTCCCTACCTCAAGGATGAGAAGGAGACAATCCAACATTTTCTCAATGGTTTACCACAATCCTACCAAGATTGAATTGAGTTTGAAAAACCCAAGACACAAAAGGACACTATTCGGAAGGAAAAATATGGTTATGACCAGTCTAAACAAAAGAATAGGTCTTCAAAGGATTGGAGGAGGAAGGACAAGAGTGGATTCCAGAAGAAGGGATTCAATTCATTCCCCCACAAGAATTTATGGAAAGGTGCACAGTTGGGTCAACCAAGTAGGAGTGTGCATCAAAAATACTTCCCATATCAAAGTCTAAATAAACCATCAGAGCAAGAAAGATAAGGATCAGAGGATCCCAACAATGGACCTTTGCAATGATGGGGATTTAGAGAGCTAGACCTATTGAGGGATTTCCCCCACAGGAAGCATGACAGTAGAAGGGTGTATAATTTCTAGGAGGCATCTATAGTCAATGACATGGCTATAAGTGTAATGAGAATTTATGAAAATATAGAAATATGACAAGTGGACCACCAAGCCTCTATGGTGGAATTGGAAGGTATTATTACTGAACCACCAATCTATGTTTTAATTAACCTAGGATCTAGTCTTAGTTATGTTTCACCTCAAGTGGTTGAGGCATGCTCATTACATAGAAAGAAGAATGCTAAAGCATGGTTGGTTTAGTTAGCCACTCGAACGAAGAGGAAAGTGGTCGAGGTAGTTGAAAGGTGTCCAATTGACATGGATGGACTGTAGACTCAAGTAGTTTTGAATATCCTACCCCTAGGCTCATATGATGTGTTGATAGGTATGGATTGGTTAACTACCCATAAGGAAAAAATAAACTATTATGAGAAAATCCTAGAATGTGGAATGAGAAAGGAAATGCGGCAATTTTGCAAGGTATCCGAAAGCCAGTTTCCATAAGGAAAATATCAGTGTGTTTTGGCCACAACACCCACCATAATTTTCTCAAAAATCAAAGGGGTCCCCTTATTAAATTTGGTAATGTCACCTTGATTTGTTTTTGGTTTTATATTTCTAGTTTTTTTATTTTATTTCTTGTTTGTCCATTTGACGTTCTCATTATCTTCCTCTTTATATGATGGGTTTGGTTTGATTTTATTATATAGTCATGTAAATATTTTATCATTTAGGTGATTGGATTGGTTTTTCATTAGACATTATTAAATCACAAAATCTTTGTTAATTATTGGAAGTATTTTTAATATGAATTCCTCACATTCACTTCATTCTTAAACAAAATTATGAAGAATATTTTTATCATTCAATAATTAACATGTGATTCTAAAATATGGTTTATCAGTTGATTAAAATTTTCCAACAATTGAGTGTTTATTAAATATTATAAAATTAATTTTCTCAATTTTGTATAATATCCTGAATTTCAAAACATAATGTCTAGTTAAGTTATACATTTATTTTTTATCTAAAAGGTGTGATATCAATCTGATTTGATTTTCTTAATTTTGGTTAATTAATATTTGGAGATCTTGTAGTTCATATTTTAATATATTTTTGTTACATATCAAGATCTGTATTCTTTTGATTCAAGAAAGGTTAAGTGCCTCGGTATGATTAAAGATTTCGTGGTTAATCTTGCATAGATCCTTGTGAAGAGTTTTCTCATGGATGTAGTTGTTGTTGATGTTCCCGCGAAGTATGGCATGTTGTTATCTAGGTCTAGGGGGGCCAACTTGGAGTATTGCTTCAACTGGACATGACATATGCTATGATCCTGATTTTCAATGGACAATTCACCCATCTATACAAAGAGAAAAGATTGGCATATACTGTAAGTGACCCACATAACCCAAATAATTACCCATTTTATGTCACCGATCAGGATCTAGGAAACTGTATATTATTAGTGGATGATGGTTTCGATGAATGTACAAAAGAAGAAAAAAAAAATAGAAAAAACAAACAAAAATGTAAATAGTATAGGAGTTTGCAAGATGTTTTTTGATGGTGCTTCATCTTCGGAAGGAGTAGGAGCTGGGGTGTTGTTTGTGGCACCCGGAGATGAATTCATTATTCCTTTATCATACATATTATAGTGGGACATTGACTATACCAATAATGTATGCGAATATGAAGCTCTCGTCTTAGGATTAGAGGCTGCCAGGAAATTGAAAATAAAAAATCTAATAGTTTATGGTGATGCAGAATTAATTGTAAAATAGATAAGGAAAGAGTATCAAGTCAAGCATCCAAGGCTAAGTTTGTACAGGAACTGCACCTGGGATTTGATAGAAAACGTTTTCTCATCATTTAATATTCATCATATTCCCAGGCCGGATAATCAACAAGCTAACCCCCTAACAAAATCAGCTACTAATTTTATGCCACCTATCGTTTTGAAGCTAAAGTATCACATAGAAATGAGGCACGGGCCTTAAATATCAAACAATGTTAAACACTGGGAGGTCATTGAAGACGATGAGCAGATCAAGCAGTTTCTAGAAATGGTGGATGAATTTTTTGAAATGCACATCGACCAGGAAAATCAGAATGACCCTACTTGGATCATGGAGGAAGATGAAGATCCTCTGAAGTTCCAGGATAAGATCGCTAACCACCGCATATTGGTTTTAAAAAACAATCAGATTCCTAAGGGTCTAATTCCATTAGAGGTATTGTTTGATCAAGACGATATACCCCTAAAGTCTACCTTACAACCTCAGCCCGAAGAGGTTGAATATTGTGACATAGGCACTAAGGAAAACCCTAAACTGGTCAAAATATCTAAATACCTTCCACCCAAAATGAAAAGTAAATATGTTGAGTTACTCAAAAAATACAAAGATGTCTTCACTTGGTCTTACGATGAACTAAAAACTTATGATACCATTGTCATTGAACATAAAATCTCTTTGAAACTGGGCATCAAACCTTTCAGGCAGAAGCTCAGATAGATAAACCATATACTCTTGCCTGTAATAGAAAGGGAAGTAAAAAAGTTGCTTGACGCAAAGATTATTGTTCCACTCAGGTATTTCGAGTGGGTAGCTAACTTAGTTCCAGTCAAGAAAAAGAACGGTGAAATCAGACTCTGGGTGGATTTCAGGAACCTAAACAGATCATCCATTAAAGAAAATTATCCGCTCCCTAAAATGGATTACATCCTGGAAAAAGTGGTCCGGGCTAACTGAATGTCTATGATTGATGGATTTTCAGGTTATAATAAAATTGCGGTCCACGAAGATGACAAAGAAAAAACCACATTTACCACTCCATGGGGTACTTTCATGTATGAAAAAATGCCATTCGGTCTGATGAACGCAGGGGACACCTTTCAATGAGGAATTGACATAGCATTTGTTGGTGAGAGAGATAATGTTTTCATCATTTATATCGATTATTTAACTTTTTTTTTAACTTAGATCCAGAACACTTGGTACACCTCAAACAGACATTCGAGAAATGCAGGAAATTCGGTTTGTCACTCAACCCTAATGATGCAGTCGCGCTCGCAAGCATGTCCGCTCACAGGATCTTCTTCTTCCACATGGCCTGAAGAACTTTAATGCTCTCCTATTTCCCTATTGGGAAATCTTCACCCACAACAATCCTCATGGGATCCCCCTTTCTTTACAAATCGGGAGATCGGACTTCGCAACTTTGTGAATCCAAAGGTTGAGTGTTCGGTTCTCGAATCCCCGAAACCTGACACAAGTCAACGCTGACCTTTTCCCTCTCCTATCGAGACTTTCCCTATCACGATTTCGGCACTCGCGATGTCGAACAAATTGTCTCTTCAACTCCCAAACCCTGATACGTCGATACTCCGACACACGTACGAGTTTGACCTTTCAACACTTTCACTCCATTGAAAATTCAGACTTCGCAGTATCGCGAATATTGATGCGAGGTTTTCTACACTTCACCCTGTGAAATTTTGAAACTCGTGCCACCTGTCCACTCCACTAACTCCTATGGCCCCACACTATCCCTTTGTCGTCGGGATATCACGTTTTGCGATTTCATGATTCCTGATGGTATATTCACGGGAGTTCAACCCACGAAACCCCAATACACAATTCCACGTGCAAATCATATGGTCCTCATGGCTCAGATCGACGGCTCTACCCCTCCTGAACTTTAAACCTTTAGAGAACACAATGTCATATCTCCCCTGCACCTCTGTGAGATCTGATGACTCACGGGATGTCGCGAATCCTTCTTAAGGAATTCCGACCGTCCGTCTTTCCTTGATGATTCCTGTGAATGACCAAGTGTTCCTCACAGAACTCGTCCACCTGTAGTGTGAACTTACAACGCCATTACAACTTCAAAGTAATTAACATTTCCTTCCTTCGACTCCTTCAAAGGTTTTCTCCCCTTTGGGATTTTCCACGACTCTGCGTCTTCTTAGAAAGACCTCTTTTCTCGCACTCCTTGCGGCAACCCTTCAAGCACATCTAAGTGTTGAATTATTTTGACTCTGCACACACCTGCAGCAGAAATATCTCAACACTCTACTCAGATTCGCAACTCTGAGACTTAGCTTGGCCTGTGCACTCCTTGCACGGATCCTGTGCCTGTCTGCACCTCTTGTGGAAATGAGAACAAAAGCTACCTATCTGAACCCTCTGTCAATGCACTCCTTGTGGAAACTTCAACTGCACTCCTTGCAGGAACTCTCGGTTCAAATAGAGAAACAATTGAAACTCGTTCCTTCTTCCTTTCAGACTTCCAATCCTGAATCTCTTCTGGTAAATCATCCACTCTTGTGCTAGTCAGAACAATCTTAGGCTTTCTGACCACAATGAACTGTGGATCCTCCTTCTTCTTAACCTCTGTAAGAAGTTCCTTCCCACTCATGAGAAGTACTGTGTTTCTTACTTCCGGCTTCACCTCCTTATCCTTGATTGGAAGCAACATGTGTGTCCTCACTCCTACCACCTCCTATCCTTGATTGAAGCAACATGTGTGTCCTCCCATTCTTCCGTGGTGTATGTGTTCATCTCCCATCATGAATCATATCTCTGCTACATTTCCTACCTAGCAATAGATGTTTCATCCATAGGAATGACATCTATGAAGAGGAAGAAGAAGAAGAAGAAGAACCATCAATATTAAACACAGAAGCAATTGCCCTAAGAGTTGACTCTCACTATATCGTGTAATGCATTGATTGTAATTAGCACTCCTCAAACCCTCAAGATTGAAGGGATACATCAAAATAAAAAGGTATTAGTCCTAATTGATTCTCAAGTGCATCTATAATTTCGGCCTCACACTATAAATTAGCCAAAGCTCTCAATTGATTTATAAAGGTCACTTTGTGAGTTTCAAGTAATGATTGCATGGAGGAAATATCAATTGCTCAAGAAATGAAATAAGATCAATATTAATATAGGGGAATATGTAATGAATAGAACAATGATTCATATACCCATGGGTGGTGTAGATATTGTACTAGGAATCCAATGGTTACAACTACTAGGAACAATGGATTTTAATTTCAAGAACTTCTTTCTTCATGAAATTTTCACTGGAAGGAAAAATAAATTGAGTTAAGAGGTATCAAGCATGTAAACTCTCAGAAGGTGATAAGATATAATGGCATGACAAAATTATTGGTAAGGCATCAAGGCGTTATTGCACAACTATGCTCACTATATGTTCAAACATTCAGTTATCTATTCCTCAAGATCTCCAAGGGATCATTGATAAGCATTCCAGCATTTGGAAGATATTCCCAAAGGTTTTTCACCCACTCAAAATCATGATCATGAAACACCCCACCTCGAGTGTTCTCCCAACATCGCCACATGCATACCCCTTACCCTTAAGAGGAAATTGGAGTGCATGGTTGAAGAAATGTTAGAGGATGGCATTATTAGACCTAGCCAAAGTTCTTACTCAAGCACTGCTGGTAATGGTATTCAAGAAAGATAGCTCATGGTGTATGTGTCTAGATTATAGAGAGCCTAACAATATCACTTAAAGATACGCTTTCCCATTCCTCTAATTGATGAATTGTTAGATGAACTATATGGATCAATCTATTTCACAAAATTGGATCTCCGCTCAGGTATCATTAGATCGTAATGAAGGAAGAAGATATTCCAAAACATTCCTAACTCATGAAGGCCATTATGAATTTTTGTCATGCCTGGCCTCATATCAAGGACCTTCCACATTCCAAGGGTTGATGAATTCCATTTTCAAGCCCTTCCTTCAAAAATTTGTGTTAGTATTGATGATATACTAATCTATGTGCAAGTCTTGGGAGGATCATGTGTGACATGTTGAGAAGGTGCTACAACTACTAAAGGAGAAACAAACTATGCCAAACCATCCAAATGTTTCTTTGAGTAAAAGAGGTATTTCAATAAGGCATCAGAGTCTCATGAAGGTTTCAAGGTAGACCCTAACAAGATTAAGGCTAGGCGATGACTGGTCGATTCCCAAAACATTGAAGCAACTAGAGGATTTTGGCTCTTGAGCTGCGCTACTACCACAAGTTTGTTTAGAACTATGGAAGAATAGAAGCACCTTTAACAAACACTAACCAAGAAGGGATGCATTTTCATGGACTCCAGGAAACTAAATATTTTGAACAACTTCTAAGAGGAGATGCAAAACCTCCCATCTTGATCACCTAGACTCATACAAACCTTTATTGTGGAATGTGGATGCCTTTGGGAAATGGAATTCAGGTTGTCCTAATGCAAGAAGTTGAAGGCCCTCATTCCTTTGAAAAGTCGACCGCTCAAGGGAAAGGGCTTACATAAACCCATTTGTGAGAAGGAAATGGTGGCAATACTACATGCATTGAAGAAATAGCATCCTTACCAATAATGAGGCACTTCTGTCAAACAGATCATGATAGTCTTAAATACTTCTTGGAACAAAGACCATCTTAGAAGAACAACAAAAATGGGTAACCAAGATAATAAGCAGGATTTTGAAATCGCCTATAAAAAGGGGAAGAAAATGTTGTGGCATGGGTGCACCCTCAAGAAATAATGAAGATGTTGAGGCATTTCTAAGTGCTATATCTCAACTATCCAACCTTGTTGGATAATAGAAGCAAGGGGATGAATGGAAGAATGATGAAAAAGTGTGGACTCTCATTCAAGTTGCAGCAGGATTCCAAATGCATCTATACATTTACACAGTGATTCACTATGGTACAAACAATGCTTATATTTATGTAAGAACTCCAAACCCAAACAAAGGTATTGTTGAATTGCAATTAACCCCCAAAGAGGGAGGGCACTCCGATTTTGAAAACTCTACCATGTGAGTCAAGAGGGATTTTGGGATGGCCTTAAACTCCATGTTCGTGCTATTTGTAGAAGAATGTTTACTTCCAACAAACTATGGGAAACAATTAAGACCCCATGTCTTTAACAACCATTATCCATCCCAAGTCAAAGACTGAGGAGGTTTCCATGGATTTCATCATAGGTTACCAAGTTTGAAGGAAAGAGGCCAAGATGGTGTGATTGTTTGATATACTGACCAATTATGCACATTTTTGTGCACTCTCATCCCTTCAAAGTATAGTATAGTTGCTAATGCATTCATGGAGACAGCTCAAAAGATACATGGAAATTTCTCCAAAGATCATTGTAAGTGACAGGATCCCATCTTCAATCGACATTTTGGAAAAAATATTTTCTTGTTTTGGGTACTCAATTGGCTCCATAGCTCATCCTATCATCCCTCAACTGATGGACAAACTGAGATAGTGGAACAAATCGTCCGAAGGCTACCTCTCACGTTTTGTCTCCTCGAGCAACAAACTCAATGTTTCAAATGGTTACCCTATGCATCGGTATACCACTTCCTTTCATACTGCAAACAAAAATGACACCATTTATGGAACTTTATGGATTTCACCCCTCCTTCCATCACTTCTTCTCTAAAAGAAAAATCTAAGGTTCAAGCAGTGGAAGATCACATCGAGAATCAACAACAAGTTCTCCAAATTGTAAAGGACAACCTGACCATGGCACATAATTGCATGAAACAACAAGCATATCAACATCATAGTGAAAGAAGTTTTAAAGTAGGGGATTGGGTGTTTTTAAGACTACAACCATACAAATAGATGTTCCTCAAGCAAGCCAATAAGGATAATAAATTATCACCAAATTACTATGGCCCTTATAAGGTATTGGAAAGGATTGGTACTATGGCATACAAATTGGAGTTGCCTGCATCTTCACGAGTACACCCAATTTTCCATGTTTCATGCTTAAAGAAGGTTATAGGATACAAGATCCCAGTTCAAACTGTATTTCCAAAACTTGACGACGAAGGAAAAATCATATTGGATCTTGAATCCATCACTGACACAAGAATTCGCCAGCTAAGGAATAGATCCATTTCAGAGTATCTCATTAAATGGAGGAAACTAGCGGCTGAAGATTTCACTTGGTAAAATGAGTTTTTTATACAAAAGCATCCAGATTTACTCAAGCGTTGTGGAAAACACTTGTCTCAAGGGGAAGGGCATGCTAATCCCTAATATTGGGTCATGACCCGTTAATTGGGGCATATTACATTATTAATGTTATGTTATTTATGTCGGCTTTATTCCATTACTTGTAATTATACCCCATAGTCTCCTACATATTCCAAGGAGACATTCTCATTTGGAAACATCTTGTACTTGAACATTTAAGTGGGGTAAATGGAGGTTTCCCCCTTGAAGAGGCTTATTATCTGAAATTATCTCTTTTTCAAGGCATTGAGTACTTTTTCTGAGGTTTTTCTATGCTATATTGATAATTGGTTCTTAACAATTTTTTGGCCTGAAAACTGTAGAAAAGACTCATGGAGCCCAAAACTAAAAGGTCCAGAGAGACCTTGTGAGCTGATCCATTTCCGATAATTCAAATATCCTTATACTGGGTGGTCAGTGGACCCTAGGTGAGGGAGGGGGGTCTGCATCATAAACCCTCAATACTATGAATTCCTCATACAAAAATACAATTCACACAAACTGAGCTAAAAAAAGAGTGATTCGATGTTTTTTGGAAAGTGGGTTATACAAAGTTAAAGGGTTATTCTATGGATTTTTATTTGAGTTAGAGGGATAAGTGTATCAATATATATTGATATCATACATGTATATTTTCAAAGTTCATGTAAAATTATGCATATATTTATTCCATGAATTTTATGTACTTAACTTAGTAGTGTATCATTATAATACTATATCTACAAGTCACATGGCTTCTCATGAATATTCCTCAAGTGATGATTCTAGAAGTAGGAAAAAAGAGGTGTGACATTAGAGAAGAAAAGGTAAAATAATTGCAATTGATGAAGGAAGCAACAAGAAGCCCCTAGCGAGTCTTAATTACATACTTTTTTATTGTTATATAATATTGAAAAATGTGTATTTATTTTACAAAGAGTTGCATTTATAATTTTAATCTTTCCTTACTATAGTATGTTTTATGTTGTAGAAAAGCTTGATAAAAATACATGCATTATTTATAAAGAGGATAACAAAAAAAAAAAGACGATATGGATTACTTGCATTCGATGCAACACAGATAACGTTGTAAAGGTCTTAATGGTAGTAGATCTAATCATGCTAGTCATGATACAATTTATGTTTCATTTTTAATGAAATTTATAGTATAGTTGAATCCAATATACTATATTTATCATGATAAGCATTCATTCTATGATGTACATATTAGTGTTTGGGCACAGGATGTAGAGATGAGGATGTCTAGAGATGAATATTTTTCTCAACATAAGGTAGAGAAGATGTATTCCTTTATGATGATATACAAGTTACTAATAAAGGAGAAATTTTGAAATTTCATAGTGGCACAATTTTCCATAATGAATTAGTTGGCACTATCATGAAGGAGTGGTTGAAAGAATACCATAAACATTGGGATGATGTAAGTAGTTATAGAGAGAAAAGATCCATTACAAAATCTATGTAGAAGGTTCCCAAATGTACAATTTAGTGATAAATGGGCCCTTCATAGATTATTTGAGACTATTAGGAGGAGCAGAAACCCTATCATGTGAAATATGTTCAAATTAGTCTTTTAGGTATTCACTCATGTTTCTAGTCCTTCACCTAATATATTTCATTATGTAGCATCTTTGAATTGTATACATGTCTTTATTTTCAATGGTTTTGAAAAAAATCATTAAGTACCTGAGCAAGATCGATAAGGAGAGAAAATATCTAGACACAAAACAAAGACCATATAACGTTGACAAAACTATATTTAAAAAATCCTTAAATATGTATTTAGTAGATGCCAAGAGGATTGAAAAAGAGAAAAAAGAAAAAGGAGTAGACCCCAAGATACCATAGGAAAAGGACACAAAGGTAATAAATGATATAAGCTTGTAGTTTTTTATTTTGATATGCTTACAATGACTTATTTTTATATTCTTTTAACTTGTTATATTTCTCTAAGGTAATATTTTATTACCAATGAATTACCTTTGTGGTAATTTGTTGGACATTGATAAACTTCATTGATCTTATATAAACTTAAGTACAACACAATTAGGTGCAAATAAATTAGTAGTAACGCATACTTCAAGTCAATCTGAGAGGTCCTTGATTAGAGGGAAATTTATAAGTTTATCAATATCATATCGTTTACTATGATAAAATACTATATAATTCATTATTAAATATGGTTCTCCTGTTGTATACAATTAAATGACTATAATCACAAGCCCATTGACAAAGAAGCAAAATATGTTCTGAGAAATGGTTATGAAAAAATGGTAGAAGATATGGATCTCACACCCAATGCAATTAATTGTTTATTATGTGTTGGTAGATATTTGTTTTCCAAGTTACAAAGTTTGGGAAAACCCCCCAAGTACTTCCACTCATTTTGAGGATGGTAGCTAGGGTAAATCATGGAATCTTCAGGGCATAAGGTCATTCAACAACATGGCTTGAAGCCATTACAACAAAAATATACTCATTATGATCTCACCATGTGACTTAAGGGAATTGTACCCAAGTGTGGAGGATAACAATAATTCCTCCCAACCACACGAGCTAAACCCACTCAACTATGTGTTGGAAAATATGCATCCCATACCCAATGTAATTAATTTTTAATTATATGTATATTTTTTAACTTATAAATTGTTGGGATTATTCATCCATTGATTGAAATATATTATATTCTTCTACATCGATGACCATGAGGGTGACTTGGAGGAATTAGAGGGTATTGAAACTTTTTAATCTATATGTCTTTTTATAAAATATTTAATTATCACCAATGTTTTTATTTTATTGAATGTGGAAGTGTGCCAATAGTTTACAAGAATAAACAATTACATGGTTATTCTAAAATTTAATTTAAATTTTCATCATTGTATTTATGTATACATGGTTTTTTGTTTCCATGGTGTGAAGTTTATTGAATGTTGGGTAAGGATCTGTCATTTCTAAAAGGAGCATCTCCACTAAATAAAATCACTAAAGATTCTCTAGGATATATCCCTCAAGGTGGAATATATATAGTTAACCTTGAATATTCCAAGAAATTATTTGAGTACAAATTTCCCCCATCATCCCCCATCTAGTAGTCTAGTTGGGGGGGATATTTTCTTCCAAAGATCTATATCTTTGTCTGGATGCTAGCACATAAAAAAAAATATGACTTATGATAAGTGGAAAAAGCATCACTTCCAAGGTTCCTTCATTTGTCCTATGTGAAAAAAAAATGAAGAAAAAATGATCCATCTAATACTCAAGTTCACCTTTGTAAATAAAGTTTGAAAAGTAGAAATGATATATGTTTGGAGGAAAATGCTACTTTCTTGGATCCATATTTATTACATTCCTTGAGGAAGAAAACATTACTTAATCAGTATTGACTATCCCTTCCAAATTTTTTGGCATGCAAAATTTGGTTATCTTGTAACAATCTTATCTTCAAGTATGAATCTTTCAATCCTCGTAACGTGTTTCGATAAGCCCACTCTATACTTCTCAAAGTGATCCAAGAACATTGAGAAATACCCAAAAAAATTACCAATCTTACCATAGAACAAAATATTTTTCAATGTAATGTGCTTCAAGTGCATAATCCACCAAAGAAATTAAAATTAAGTTAACCCTCCCTCCATCAAAGTTGGCATATGAGACAAGGAGAGATGGAATTCCAAAAATGGAAAGAGAAATTGATTCACTCATTTATGTTTTTTTTATGGTGACTCTAAAGGAAATCCTAGAGTGGAAGGTATGAGGGGGGATTGATTATTGACTCTTGAGGAAATTAATAAGTTATCTCTGCATGAAGAATCAAATTTCTATGAATAATGAAGAAGAAGATATATCTCTATTCAAAGGCATACTAATCCTTAAAT
>SNQJ01S0006404.1:108524-136104 GCA_010110895.2 Picea sitchensis
TCATGTTTCTAGTCCTTCACCTAATATATTTCATTATGTAGCATCTTTGAATTGTATACATGTCTTTATTTTCAATGGTTTTGAAAAAAATCATTAAGTACCTGAGCAAGATCGATAAGGAGAGAAAATATCTAGACACAAAACAAAGACCATATAACGTTGACAAAACTATATTTAAAAAATCCTTAAATATGTATTTAGTAGATGCCAAGAGGATTGAAAAAGAGAAAAAAGAAAAAGGAGTAGACCCCAAGATACCATAGGAAAAGGACACAAAGGTAATAAATGATATAAGCTTGTAGTTTTTTATTTTGATATGCTTACAATGACTTATTTTTATATTCTTTTAACTTGTTATATTTCTCTAAGGTAATATTTTATTACCAATGAATTACCTTTGTGGTAATTTGTTGGACATTGATAAACTTCATTGATCTTATATAAACTTAAGTACAACACAATTAGGTGCAAATAAATTAGTAGTAACGCATACTTCAAGTCAATCTGAGAGGTCCTTGATTAGAGGGAAATTTATAAGTTTATCAATATCATATCGTTTACTATGATAAAATACTATATAATTCATTATTAAATATGGTTCTCCTGTTGTATACAATTAAATGACTATAATCACAAGCCCATTGACAAAGAAGCAAAATATGTTCTGAGAAATGGTTATGAAAAAATGGTAGAAGATATGGATCTCACACCCAATGCAATTAATTGTTTATTATGTGTTGGTAGATATTTGTTTTCCAAGTTACAAAGTTTGGGAAAACCCCCCAAGTACTTCCACTCATTTTGAGGATGGTAGCTAGGGTAAATCATGGAATCTTCAGGGCATAAGGTCATTCAACAACATGGCTTGAAGCCATTACAACAAAAATATACTCATTATGATCTCACCATGTGACTTAAGGGAATTGTACCCAAGTGTGGAGGATAACAATAATTCCTCCCAACCACACGAGCTAAACCCACTCAACTATGTGTTGGAAAATATGCATCCCATACCCAATGTAATTAATTTTTAATTATATGTATATTTTTTAACTTATAAATTGTTGGGATTATTCATCCATTGATTGAAATATATTATATTCTTCTACATCGATGACCATGAGGGTGACTTGGAGGAATTAGAGGGTATTGAAACTTTTTAATCTATATGTCTTTTTATAAAATATTTAATTATCACCAATGTTTTTATTTTATTGAATGTGGAAGTGTGCCAATAGTTTACAAGAATAAACAATTACATGGTTATTCTAAAATTTAATTTAAATTTTCATCATTGTATTTATGTATACATGGTTTTTTGTTTCCATGGTGTGAAGTTTATTGAATGTTGGGTAAGGATCTGTCATTTCTAAAAGGAGCATCTCCACTAAATAAAATCACTAAAGATTCTCTAGGATATATCCCTCAAGGTGGAATATATATAGTTAACCTTGAATATTCCAAGAAATTATTTGAGTACAAATTTCCCCCATCATCCCCCATCTAGTAGTCTAGTTGGGGGGGATATTTTCTTCCAAAGATCTATATCTTTGTCTGGATGCTAGCACATAAAAAAAAATATGACTTATGATAAGTGGAAAAAGCATCACTTCCAAGGTTCCTTCATTTGTCCTATGTGAAAAAAAAATGAAGAAAAAATGATCCATCTAATACTCAAGTTCACCTTTGTAAATAAAGTTTGAAAAGTAGAAATGATATATGTTTGGAGGAAAATGCTACTTTCTTGGATCCATATTTATTACATTCCTTGAGGAAGAAAACATTACTTAATCAGTATTGACTATCCCTTCCAAATTTTTTGGCATGCAAAATTTGGTTATCTTGTAACAATCTTATCTTCAAGTATGAATCTTTCAATCCTCGTAACGTGTTTCGATAAGCCCACTCTATACTTCTCAAAGTGATCCAAGAACATTGAGAAATACCCAAAAAAATTACCAATCTTACCATAGAACAAAATATTTTTCAATGTAATGTGCTTCAAGTGCATAATCCACCAAAGAAATTAAAATTAAGTTAACCCTCCCTCCATCAAAGTTGGCATATGAGACAAGGAGAGATGGAATTCCAAAAATGGAAAGAGAAATTGATTCACTCATTTATGTTTTTTTTATGGTGACTCTAAAGGAAATCCTAGAGTGGAAGGTATGAGGGGGGATTGATTATTGACTCTTGAGGAAATTAATAAGTTATCTCTGCATGAAGAATCAAATTTCTATGAATAATGAAGAAGAAGATATATCTCTATTCAAAGGCATACTAATCCTTAAATCTGAAGGGGTAAGGGAAGTAGCCATGGTGGGAGACTCAATGATTATTCTTCAAGTTGTTCAAAAAAAATATTTTCCCAAACAACCTCTCCTATATTTCCACATAATTATTCTATAAGTGCATATTTTTTATAAGATCAATTTCTTTCGTGTTCTACAACATAAAAAATCCTTTGAGGACTAGCGAGAAAAAATTGTATTTAAATTAAAACTTGGGGTTTGTAATATAAATGGGGGGAGTTAATTTCACTCACTCTTATAGTGAGTTTTTAGATATGACAAGAGATGCATAGGTGACTTGGTAAACATTCCCACTATGAAACTATAAGAATTTATGAATAGACAGTATCATATTAATCCACTCCTTACACCTATGCAAAGTATTAAGGAATGCATGGTAGTCAAGATGGGATTTCAATGTTGGTTATTTCACCAAGGTGGTTGCCAACTTTGGTTCATTTTGAGAGTTAGGTGTATCTAGGTTTCCGTTTTGATTTCTTCTCTACATTTCCCAACTCTGATATTTAGAGGGATCTCCCCTCCCTCAAATTTAAGTCTATGATATTTCATCTCTATTAACCATGCTTTCATCTTGGTTATGTATCGATTCCATCTTAGTTTCTTTAATAATAGAGTAGGATGGCTCATTGTCATTATAATAAAGGATGTTACATCCCTTGTGAAATGGGGGAAATCAAGAAAGGTATCAAACAATGTATGAAGGATATTGGAGAATCCCAGTGTAGAATCATCAATGAAAGGATTAGGTGGGACAAATGGTAGTAGAATTTCAAACAAAAAAATGAGAAAATGTTTGTAGAAAGAGATAATTGTCCTATTGACACACCCAAGTAGGTAGTTTATTTGAGAAATTGGCTAAAATAAGTGGATGTGTTTATGAGCATCCAATGCAGTAAAAATTTGGATCTCTCAGCTCAAATATATTTGGATAAGAAACTTGTGGAGTGTGTCATAAACATCTTTCCTTTTAGGATAGTGTGGTGAACCCTCCCTCTCATGTAGACTTTTCCCTTACATTAAAACCTTTCTAGACTCCTATAGGCTCTCTTATTATCCCTAAGATATAACCAGAACAATGTAGTGTTTTTCAAGTTTCTAATGGAAAGAAAAAAAATTACAAGGTTCCCAAAGAAAATAATAATTGCATCGCAATTTGATGTTAAAAGACACAATTTTGATGTTAATGCTAAAACGACACTAGCACGATGAAAAATGAATAATATCAAAACATACATGATTATACTATGATGCATGAGTGATTTAATGTGATGTTAATACAATACAAAATGAATAATAACAATTCATAGGTGACACTAAATGATTCAATAATAATGTAAAACAATGCAAATATGACACAAAATCATCAAAACGTTTTGTATTTTGATGCTAACACAATGTTAGTATCAAACAAAACATGATGCAAGAATGGCACCCCATCTAAAATATGATTCGATGCTCATATTGATGCAATAAAAATTTAATATGATGTGAAATACATGATTTTCACATAAACTCAATGCAAAATTGAAGTTCTTATTTCAACAATATGCGACATAGCATGACACTAACACGATGCAGGAAATATTTGTACATCATATTTTTCATCAGTAAGATGACACTTTGTACAGATTATGTTAAAAAATACAATACAACATTTTTTTTTTGTAAGTAAGAGGTTTTATATATAAAGGGCCTTCAAAAAACCAGACCAGAGGTACAAAAACGTGATAACAACCGTATTGTAGTTACTGAACTGCCCCAATAGAGGGGAAACCAGTTCATCCAGCTGGGTAAGTCTAGCATTTGATAGTCTAACAGTCTTATAGAACATAACTAAGCTGACTAAGTTGCAGCTAAAAGAAGAAACTATTAAAAAGTAAAGAACCCTTGTGGGGTCATACGCTTGGCGAGTAACCTGGCCAGGTGGCAAGAGCGGCTGTGTACCAAGGCTCCTCTTCAAAAAGTGTCCCTTTTCTTTCCAAATGCATGTCAGCGTCCACGTTTCTCTCGTCCCTATTAGCAACTAGCAAGGCATCTTTAGGCGGATTGTGCACATGCTGGCCTGTAGCTGTCGTCGCTTCCATGTCCTCATGCTTGACCTGCTCCACAACGACCTCTGTTGAACGTTGTGTCTGAGCATTTCTGTCGTCGCTCTCTGCATGGGGTTCCTCTGTTGAAGCCGCGCCTACTGGGTTGGAGGGGAAAGCATCTTGGAAGGTAGATAAAATTTGAAGGAGGGTCGAGATCTTTCCATTCGTAATCTGTAGTCAGAATTGGAGGTCCTCCATTCCAAAAAATACAATACAACATTAATGCAAATAATGACACCCCATTTATGATAATGTTTTACATCATCCAAAATTGAAATTTTTTCTCAAAATAATACACTGGGAGATTATGATAATGATAACACTACAACCTTGTATTCTAGTAGTAGGGGAATTAATTATGAAACAATTTCAATATAACCTTTTAAACATTAAGAAAATATCTCATAATTGAAAAGGGGGAGGGGGGAAATTGATACAGGGAGGCCCTAGAATATATTGAATTGAGGTTGTAAAAGACCTACAAGGAAAGCAACAAGTGCACCTTCTTAGAGGAAGAAAAAAAAATAAGTAGAAGAGATAGATGAATAAAAGAGAAACATATTTAAATGGGAGATAGAAGAGAAGTAGAGACAAAATATTAGGGTGATTTGGATTAAAAAAAGGTGATGAAAACACTAATTTCTTCCATAATTATGATAATGAAACATAATTTATTACCTCTGATTATTCCATTACCTCCCATATTCCAAGTTTCCTAAGTTATGAACAAAACATTGAACTCATAGAGGATGTATATAAGGAAGATATAGAAGTAGTATAACACTCTTTTCAAAGGGATAAGAGCTTGGGCTCAAATGTAGGATTCTATGAACTTATAGAGAATGATCCTTTATAGTAATAGAACAATCAAGGAGAAATGATCCTAGTCTAGGATCCTTCAAGGCTAACTTTCTCACAATATCCCCATTAAGGATTTCACAACATCTTTTGATGAATTTAGACCTATAGCACTATGCAACAAAATTTATAAAATCATAGAGAAGGTTATAATTGTTCACCTTAAGGATGTCTTGGTTGTTCTATTTCCAAATAATAATTTAGTTTCTTGATAGGAAGTAAAATATATGATGTTGGAATTTCTTAGGAAACCATGCCTATAATCAAGTTGAAAAAACTCCTAGCCTTCATCATCAAATTGGATCTCTCTAGGGCATACGATAGAGTAATTAATTTGTACTTAAGACTTGTGCTTTTGCATGCATGTTTTAAGTGTCACTTTATTAATTAGATTGAGGCCTATTTTTCGTCAATCTCCTTTCTATTCTAATAAATGGTTTATCTTCAAATTTATCCACTTCCTCTAAGGACTATGGCAAGGTTTCCCCGTGTCCCCCCTCTTCTTTCTCCTAGTGGAAAAAGGGATCAACATATACATAACTCACTTAAAGGATACATGGGGATTAAAAGGAAACCGAATCACTAGAGATTTATAATTTACATACCTCCTATTTGTATATGATATAATGACGTTTGGCAATCAGACTATATCTGATGAAAAAGCATATGAGTAGGCTCTCAAGTTATTTGAAGCTACCACATAACTCGTGATTAATCTCCATAAATCATCAATCTATTTGAAACAACGAAATGATCCAATCATATGGAAATTATTTCATTTCAAGTTTTATTCTCTTGATGATGACATAATGCATATGGTACTAAAGATTTGAAATGGCTTCCTCGGAAGTTGGAACTAAGAATCAATATGTGGTGCAATCATTGGTTGTCTCTATGAGGAAGACTCACCTTGGTCAAATTAGTAATGGAACAAATACCTATGTATTGGATCTCTATGGCAATGGAATAAGGGAAATGTGTTTCAAATCTATGTGAGGAAAGGAAGAGAGAAAAGAGGATACCATTGGTGAAATGGAACAAACTATCTAGGACAAAGTTGGAGGGTAGATATCTGCTAAAAAAAACTCATTTGTTTGTCATGGATCTAGTAGAGAGGTTGCTTACTACAATGGTTTATTAGATAGATCCATTTAGTAGTGAATTAGTGAAGAGACATATAAATGGATCTATCTTTTATAAATCTTTAGTGAACTCCTTTCATTTGGTTGACAACTTCCTAGAATGGAGGATTTGTAATGTTAAGAAGGTAAAACTATGAATAAACCTATGGATAGGAGGATAATAATATATATAATATTTGTGATCATCTAAGGAGAAATATGGTAAACAAAGGATGCTTATCCCTATCTTATGCATGCCAACTAGATGGCGGAAATGTGTGGATAACATGATGGAAAATAGGGGCGAAGTTAAACCTTGATGGTAGGAAAGTAGAAGAATGGTCCATTTTCAATCAAACACTGGTAAACACCTCTTTCCACTTAAATAGGAAGGAATAGGATGAATTGGTATGCACTACCAATCCATTGAGATGATACTTTAATGCCAACTTGGTGCATGAAGAAACATTACCTCAAGTTAAGGAAGATGAGAAAAGAATCAAGGTGGTAGACATATCCATGGAAAGTGAAAGCACAATAAAAACTAGAACTTTCTTATGGCTAATCCTTCAAATAAAATACTAACACGGTATAACTTATAGAGGATATCATAGTGAGAACAAAGAGGTAAGAGATCATCCAACTCTCCTAGCTATAGTATTATAGATTGTTTGGATTGCTAGGATAAGGAAACTTTCCAAGATATATTTCTCCCTCACTGGAGTTTTCCTTACTATAAAATACACATAAAATGATTTACCACAAGTCAAGATAAAAAGTAAACAAGAATAGACCATTGAAATATCTTATAACAACTATCCTAACAACTATCCATGGGGTTTTGTTGATGGATCCTCCAAGGTAATTTGGGAGTCACATCACATACAACTTCAATCAAAATCAAATTTAGAAAAACTTTGAGCAATAAACATCTTCTACATTAAAAACAAAAAATTAGTTGATATCTCTTTGGCCTAAAGTAAACAACATGCCATTTCAACCAAAGTCTAATTGTTTCTTTCAACAATGGCATTCTATTGAGGTTTGTAAGGTGTAGATCTCTACCAAAATATATCATTCTGTGAACATAACTCATATCCGTAGAACAAATCCATGATTTATATCTATAGAACAAATCATAATCATCAATCTAAATAAATACATTTGTTAGTATTTAGAGGATCTAAGGCTAAGATAGATTTATGCTACTTTATTTTATCATCCTCGTTGTCATTTTTAATAGTTTACCCGTGTAAAAAAGCTTGTTCTCTCTACATAGTAAATCTTATTCATCCATTAAAACAAATCAATGTTATTGGGAAACAATGTCCGAGACATTAATCTTTCAATCAGTAATACATAGGAATACCCTTCATAACAGAAGCTAATAGCAGTGATTGTGAAAATTCAAAACTATGTAACAAATCTTTTATCTCCATTTATGAGTGTCAAAGTGCATATTGAGAATTATGGTCTTGTATTCGATAATTGGCCCTCGGTGAAAAAACCAATATTACTATGTTTCCTTGTATTCGAGATTTATATGAATTCATTTTAGACAGAAAGTAAACAAGTTGTCCTCAAATTTTGGGTAATCTTCAATGAGCAATGAATATGGACTAGATCCTTTCAAGACAACTGAATAAAAAAGTTAGAAATGATCAAACAGATAAAGAACAGATTAATAAAGAATTATGCACATAAATACTCAAAATCAACACGTTTTCAGATTAACAAAGATTTATGCACCAACTCATTCATCTACGAAATATCAACACTATTGTTCCCTTAACAACTATAAAACATCTGAGCTCTATTACTTATTTTGAAATCCAAGTAAACCCTTGATTCCGTTCTTTCTAGGACAACAAAAAGAAAAATTCATAACACACATTTTTTGCAAAATTCTCATAGTGCAAGATTCGTTCTCAAGTTCAAACCCACAATGTAAATCTTGAACCCATTAAACAATTTAGCAGTCTAATAGGTAGATCCCACATAACCCCCATGGCCTTTTTGACATTTTATCTCATTACTAGTTAAGCGTGTTAAATATAATGTAACCTCAACAGTCTGATTGTACACTTCCAGTTGTCCTGGACAATTGTACACTTAGTTAATTATGTTCTTGATTTGCTTGAGCCTATTTAGCTCATCTCTTTTCCCTTTTCTTATGTACTATTTTTATCATATGCTCAATATACTGAATACTATTTCTTCTCTACTCCTTTTCTATATTCTCTGCTTCTCATTTTATCATGGTATTAGAGCTTTATACGTAAGCCTCTTCACACAATCTAGAAAGCAGCCTAATCCTAAGAAGCACAGAGCTTAAACTGTCAACGAGAGCATGGGACGTAGATTCTTCACAAAGCTTAGAGAGAAGTCTGACTGTATGCTCAAAAGATCACTGCAGAAAGAAAACGCGAGGAAGCAGAGCGCAATACGCTCGAAAGAATCATGAGCATTTAAATATTCATGAAATATTCATGAAGCAGAGTTGCAGAGGATAGAAACAATTAAAGATAAGTGAGCTCTTTAAAGAATTCATGAAATTCTTTTCAATTCGTGAAATATTCATGAATTTCCTTCTTTAGGAGAAATTCTTTGCAGAAGTAGCAAAGGACATGCTAAAGCAGTAAAGGAAAAGAATATGCAGCTGTAAGATCAGTTCTACTAACATATCTGAGCCATTAATCAAGCTCAGAAAAGACGAGGAAAGCGCAAAAAGGGCGAATGTGTTTCATCCGTCGGATCAAGGCGAGAGCTATAGCAGTCGTCAGAACAAGAAAAGGTGTGCAATATTTAACCACCAAAGCTCTTCAAAATTTCGCGTATTTGACGATTTCATGCAAAGGTTGCAAAGGAGACAAGTCTCCTGAAGTCCCGAAATGATCTCGATCATCCATCATCAGGGGACATGTGGCAGATATCCATGTACATCGGAATATTTGCAAGGGAATAGCTGCAGCGATCCTAACCATTCATTGAGAGGGATGCATGGTGAGTGATCAACATTTCACTGAATCACGACTCAGGGAAGTCAAAGGGAAAATTTGTGAAACTGGCGTAACACAAAATCATGAATAGATCCCAGTTGTTGATCGAGGAGAGATCTAGACCGTCGATCCAGCGCCATCACAATTTTGGATATCGAGAAATCAAAGGCAAGAGTTGTGAGAACTCGTGACATGCGAAATCGTGATATAATTTGAGCCATTGATTGAGGAGAGATCTAGACTGTTGATTGTCGAGGGAGAATTTTGACATTTTGGGGATCGGGAGAATGGAGGTGAAAATTTGTTCGACTTCACGATACATGAAATCTCGATATGCAAAATCATGACGAAATCTGGTCCGTTAGATCCAGAGGAACATGAACCGTCAGATTTGGATTCCCCAAAATATCGACATTTCGATCTAGGTCATGGTATGCAAAGTCCCGACACGATCTAGATCGTTGATTGTAGGAAGAAGCAAGATCATTGATATTTGAAGCAAATTTGTGATTTGACAATTTGGTTATTTGAAGGCACAGATATCCTCAGCGTCAAAACGACTGAAGTCTGAAAGCCCGAATCAGCTGCTTTTTTAGCCCACGATCACATGAGAAGCTAAAGAAGTGGTCTACCCCACATTTTTCAGTCCAAAGTCACTGAGAGAACTTCACAGACCTGGTTTTACATGTAGGAAAAAAGTAAGCACACAAATCTTTAAAAAATTCTTTGTTATCATTTTTTTTTCTTCAAATATGGACACCTCAAGCAATTTAGGACCAACTCAAGGAACGATTCTTCTTGGAAAGAATTATGAGTTTTGGTCTCTTTGAATGAGATCCTTCTTGCAAGCACAAGAGTGCTGGGATCCAGTGGATCTTGGATATGTGAAACCAAATCCAACAGACCTTGTTGTCATGACCAACCAACAAAGAAATGCTCAGGCAACAGAAAGGAGCAAAGAAAATAATTAAAAATTATGGATTCAAAATTCAGTGGATGAGTTGATTTTCTCAAAAGTCACAGGCACTGTTACTTCAAAGCAGGTCTGGGACATCCTTAAATCAGACTACCAAGGAAATGATAGGGTCAAAACAGTCAAACTGCGGACCTCGAGGACACACTTTGAGACTGTAAAAATGACAGAGTTTGAAAATGTTGATCAGTTTATGACCAGAGTTATGGGAATCGTAAACTAGATCAAATTGACTAGTGAAGCCATCCCTGATCAACAAATTGTTGAGAAATTCCTCAGAAGTTTACCAAGGAAATTCTAAATGGTCGTTATAAAAATCCTTGAATCCAAGGATCTGTCAAATTTTTCAATAGATGAATTGATGGGTTCCATGTTGACACATGAGACCAGATTGCATCTCACAGATGAGTCAATCGCCAATGCCTTCAAAACTCAATTCTCCTTCAACAGAGGGAGAGGCAGAGGAAGGGGAAGAGGTCACCAAGGAAGAGGAAGCATTACAAGTAACCATCACTCAAGTGGAGGTCACAAACAACATAACCCAAATCAAAATTTCCAAGGTTACAGACAACAGAACCAGAATCAGAATTTCCAGCCTCAAAGAGTAAGAGGGAGAAGATCATATGAAAAATCTAACATACAATGCTATTACTGCAAAAAGTTTGTACACTATGAATTTGAATGCTGGAAGAAGCAATCAGATCAACTCTCAGGTAGAGCACATGTCTCAAATCATATAGAAGAAACCTCAAAGGTATGTTTATCTCATGTCACAAGACTAAAGAACAACATAAAGATATCTGATTTTTGGATAGTGGTTGCAGAAATCACATGATAGGTAACAAAGATTTACTTTCATGCATTGATTCTTCAATTTCCTCTGATATTACACTTGGAAATGATTCCTTAGTCAAATTTCAAGGAAAAGGAACTGTACCTATTCTTACTAAACAAAATGTAAAGACAGACATAAACAATGTCTATCATGTTCAATATCTGAAACATAATATGTTAAGTGTAGGACATCTCATTGAACATGGATATAAGGTACTTTTTGAAGGAGCATCATGCCAGATATATGATAAAAACCCCAACAAAAAATTGATTTATGAAATCCACATGACTCAGAATAGGATGTTTCCCCTGACCCTCAGAAGTGAAAATCTGATCCGATCATATGCACAAAGTGCATCCACCCCCAATGAAACTATGGTTTGTCATACAAGATTTGGACACCTACCCTTTTACAGGATAAGTCTTCTACAAAAGCATTCCATGTTCAAAGGTCTACCTGTCTTGAAAGATAAAAATCCCACATAGGTTCACACTAACCTATGTGGACCAATGCAAACAGATTCAATAGGTGGTAGTGTTTATTTTCTAACATTTATTGATGACTTTAGCAAGAAAATTTGGATCTACTTTCTCAGACATAAGTCTAAAACTTTTGCAAAGTTCAAAGAATTCAAAGCTGAAGTTGAAAAATAGAGTGGAAAATATGTAAAAGAAATCAGGTCATATGGAGGAGGAGAATACAACTCCAAAGAATTTGCAAATTTCTGCAAATTACAAGGCATCATCATGCAAACTATATCCAGGCATACTCTACAACAAAATGGAGTGTGTTAGCACTCTGTAATTTTGCCCAAGGCTGAAAAGGAAATCACAGAGGCAACATCAGAACCGCTTCGAGTCTTGGATCTAGCCCTCCAAGACTCAGAGAGGGATCTCTCTGTGTAATATAGCTTTGTTTGCAGAAATATTAGGCTAGTTATGAAGAACAATGGTTTGTTGTAAAAAGGGTTTATAAATTGGTTGAGACAGTTCACACATCCATTGGGCTTTGGGGTCTGTAATTAATCAAATCTGAGAAACAACCAGAAATGCCAAAGAAATCCTTCACAGGGCGAGATAACACACTCACTGGATCTTTAATATTTAAAATGATGATCAGAGGAAAAGAAAGGGGAAACAACTCCAACTAACAAGCACTTAAGAATCTCTTAGTTGAAGATATTTAGAGGATGAACATTGAAATCTTCAGAATCGGAATCAGGGTATCTGGGATAAATCCTGAGACATAACGCTATTCATAAAGATTAGATTTAGACAACAAAGTGATTACAGAGCGAGAATACATTTAACTGGGAAAATACATCACCAGTAAACATGCACAGGAATCCTGTAAAGAGCCTCTTTCATTAATGGCAGAACTACAACAATGTTACAGATCGGTAGCCTCCAGGGCGTCTTTCATTAATGGCGTAACTACAACAATGTTACGACGCAGAGCCTCCGTGTATGGAAGATCCAACCCCATTACATTAAAATCATATCAATAAATAGTATAGCTCTCCTCCTCAAGTTCCGAGTCGGTTCAACTGCCTCGGCCAAAATTAATACCATTCCCACCAAATTCGAGTTTGTTGCCATAAAAATGGACCGTTTCACTGCGAAAAAGGGGTCCGTTCAGACGGATTTTTACCCTCAATGATGACACCTGGGAGAAAAACTGAAGGAGGTTATTGTAGATGGGCATGTTCTTGACAAAAACCTCCTTCCGCTTTTCAAGAAAATTCATCTCCACCTGGCCGTGGCAGCTCCTGCAAAATTGGGACTGAAACTAAAAATGGAAGATATGGAAAAATAGGCCCTCGAAGATGCCTTCGACCTGCTCTTCTCGTAACTCCGTTGAAAAAACCGGAAAAAGGGTTTTGTTCCTCACCCCGTGCTGACCAAAAACCCCCTCAGATTTTAAACTTCATCTCCGCTTTGCTCGGGACTCTGGCTGAAGAAGGCACAGGAAATGGGCTAAAATAGTGAAAATGAGGGAAATGGGTTTTGGCGGAAAATCTCGAACCCCCTCGCTAAATGCCTAACTCAACTGGAATTGAACCCGGCCATGGATTTATTTGGCCGATCTGAACCGGCTTAAATTAGCATGGGTTTTAATTTATCCTGACCAAGTTAAATTTCTAGACTACCTGGGCCTCCGGAATTAATATAATGCTGATTAAACTTATAGGGGTATATGGAAAGGGGCCGAGCATGGTGTAAGGGAGTTTAGTGAGAATAGGGGTGGTGGAGGATGAGGGGGGATGACGTAGGAGATGGGGGTAGTGGAGGTAGGTGGGGGATGGGACGGAGGGGAGGATGAGTGGGGTAGGGGGGACGTGGGGTAGAAAGGTACGTGGGCTTTGGGGTGCATAGACTTAGGATTCATTATGTCTCTTTAATTTTATTTCTCTTTAATATTTTTATAATATTTTTCATATATGTTTACGCTTTTTATGTTTTCTTTTAAATGTTTTCCTTTATATATTGTTTTATGTTTTTGTGCCATTTTATTTAAATTTGTTATATTTTTATTATAAAATGTTTTATTATATATTATTTTTTGCTTTTTAATGTTTTTTAATGTTTTTAATGTGTTTTATATTTTTTATTATGTTCTTAAATTTAATTATTTTATTTAAATTTAAAACTAACCCTAGTTACTAACTAATTTCTAACCTAGTTTTTTTAACTAACTTAATAATTAATTAATTAACAAGTAATTAATAATTAATCAATTATTAAATAGTCACTTATTAATCAAATTTAACCTAGACTAATCTTTATTAAAACTTTTTGTTCATCCTAAGTCTATTTGTGCAGGGATGGAAAGGCGGGATAATGGAGGCTGACGAAAGACAAGGGGGGTGAGGATGCAGCAGATGAAGGATGCAGCAAGGTGATGGAGGGTCGAGTGAAAAGAATGGAGCGAGGAGAGCGGAATCACCTGAGCTATACTTTGTCAGCGAAAACATATGCCTAAGAGAGATATATATTAGTCAGAAGACTGATTCCCATAATTTATGGGGTGATAACAGAGTGGATGAAAGGAAAAATCAGACAATAATGAACATGGCCATAAGCCTACTCAAAGAGAAATGTTTGTCAACTGCATTTTGGGCTGAAGCAGTAGCATGCTCAGCTTATCTCCTGAATAGACCTCCAACCACCAGTCTCAAGATGAAGGTCCCTCAAGAAGCATGGAGTGGGACAAAGCTAAATTTTTCTCATCTAAGGACATTCAGATGCATAGCATATGCTCACATACCTTTCGAATTAAGGAAGAAACTTGATGATAGAAGTGATAAATGCATCTTTACTGGATACAGTGAAAAATCCAAGGCCTATAGACTCTACAATCCAATTTCAAAGAAACTAATCCTCAGCAGAGATGTAAAATTTCTTGAAAATTAGTTCTGGAACGAGTCTGAAAATCAACAAATGGACAGTCATGATCCACTAATGTCACTTCCTGAAGATATAGACAATTCAGGACAACAAACACATCATTCCTCTCTTCCAAGACTGTAGGTACAAGGACATTCTGAAAATTCTCAGGATAACTCAACTTTAAGTAGAGACTCATCCTCTGAACTTCAAATTCAAAGAACTCAAAGTTTGAGATAAATCCATCAGTAGTTGGATGACATTGATCAATACAATCCGTTTCCATTAATGTCATGTCAACCTACATCTTTTAAAGAAGCATCTAAGGAGCCACGTTGGGTTCAATCCATGAACCAAGATATTGACTCCATTGAGAAGAACAATACATGGGATCTTGTTGATCTTCCCAGACACAAGAAGAGTATTGGTGTCAAGTGGGTTTACAAAACTAAACTCAATGAAAAGGGACAGATTGAAAAGCACAAGGCAAGAGTTGTTGCCAAAGGATTCTCACAACAACCAAGTATTGATTATGGTGAATCTTTTGCTTCAGTAGCAAGAATAGACATTGTAAGGACTCTCTTGGTCATAGCAGCCAAACACAAATGGCAAGTATACCAGATGGATGTCAAGTCATCTTTCTTGAATGGTTTCTTAGAAGAAGAAGTTTATGTCAATCAACCACCTAGATTTGAAGTCCAAGAGAAGCTACCCAAAGTGTATCGGTTGAAGAAAACCGTATATGGCTTAAAGCAAGCTCCAAGAGCTTGTTACAATAGAATTGACACTTACTTGATCAAAAGTGGTTTCAGCAGAAGAAAAAATGAGCCAACTTTATACACCAAAACATATCAACATGGTAAAATTTTGTTTGTATGTTTATATGTTGATGACATGATATATACAGGAAATCTTGAGTTAACCAATTTTAAACATGCCATGCAATATGAGTTTGAGATGAAAAATATTGGCATAATGAAATATTTTTTTGGAATTTAGGTTGATCAATCAACCAAAGGCCTTTTTGTCTGTCAGCAAAAGTATGCAGCATACATCATCAAAAGATTCTGCATGGAAGACTGCAATCCAGCTGAAACCCCTATACCCCTAGGCACAAAATTGAGCAAGCAAGATGAAGGACCTATAGTGGACTCCACCATGTACAAAAGTTTAGAAGGTAGTTTTTTGTATCTTACCACAACTAGACCTGATATTATGTATGAAACCAACTTTGTTTCTAAATTCATGGAATCGGCCAAAGATTCTCACTGGAAGATGGTGAAAACGATTCTGATATATGTTGCATGTACTCTCAATTTTGGTCTATGGTACACTCAGTCTGATGATAATCATCTCTCTGGCTACACAAACAACTATTTTTCAAGCAACCTAGATGACAAAAAAATCACCTAGGCATGAACATGATTTCATGAGCATAAAAGAAGCAACCAATTGTATCCATATCTTATGCAGAGGCAGAGTATGTCACTGCTACCTTAGCTTATTGTCAAGATTTGTCGCTGAGAAGAATATTGAAAGATATGTCACATACAGAAAAGGATCCAAATCCTATCTTCTGTGACAACACCTCAGCAATTTCTTTATCCAAAAACCATGTGTTTCACAAGAAAAGTAAACACATTGACACTCGCTTTCACTTCATCCATGAGCTATTCAATAATGGTGACATTGCACTTAAATTCTGTGTCTCACGAGATCAACTCGTAGATATTTTTAAAAAGCCACTAGTAAAATCCATTTTTTATTTTCAGAGAAAGCACTTGGGCATTATCAATGCCGATTTTTATAACTGTTGATTTTAAGAGGGAGTGTTAAATATAATGTAACCTCAACAGTTTGAATGTACACTTCCAGCTATCCTGGATAGTTGTACACTCGGTTCTTTATGTTTTTGATTTGCTTGAGCTTATTTAACTCAACTCTTTTCCCCTTTCTTATGTACTCTTTTTCTCATATAGTCAATACACTGAATACTATTTCTACTCTACTCCTTTTCTGTATTCTCTTCTTCTCATTTTATCAAAGAGGATCCTCTTGATTTGGTTGTTGCAATCGATATCACAAACACCATGGTAAGTACTATATTTTAACGTAAATACAATTCTATAACCCTAAAAATAGTTACCTCCTAGAGTATCATACTTCTGAATGATAATTCCCACAGTATCAGGATCACAGTCTGAAGACAAGATACTTCCCACAGTTTTATAATCACAGTTTGAATTCAGACAAATGCAAAAGGCACGACTTGTATAGTGTCACCATTAGTTCTTTTTCTTTCAAATGCATGTCAATTTATAGTGTTCCATCTCAATAGTGGACAACTCATCGGTTCAAAGCAAAATATAAAAAATAAAGGTTTTAGACAATTATTTCTTTTATATGTTATAATATATATGTATATTCCTTCTAAAAATATGGGCGTCCCGATCCTTATTAGTATTTTGGGTCCATGAGGTCACAAAGACAAGGATTTGCGACAGATTCGGGTGCCTATGTGAGATAGTTTTAGTTTAATTCATTATTTTATTATATAATAATGTATTTTTTGTATATTCAAAAGTGGAATTGAAGCTAGCGAAATGAATAGCGTGGAATCAATCATCACTTGGTAACTAGGACTTTCTAAAAGGTAAGTTGGTGCATAAATTCAAAATGAACACATCAAATGGTGTTCTCAAATTCATCAAGACCAAATCGATGAGTTGTATGCCATTCTTCTGATAATTCTTTCCATGTTCTCCAAATTTCAACTATAGTTCCTTCACACATGCCAAATAGTCCTTTGTTCTGTCAAAATAATGAGGATCAAGAGAGATAAACTATTTCTCCAATTGCATGGTGTGGATTTCTTCAACTCTATCTAACAATGAATTCAAATTCTTCCAGACTTGATGAGGGCAGTCCACTCCACTAATGTGAAAATAAATCTCATGTGATATATAGGTCGTGTTGACCCCTATATCCTCATCCTTCTTTCCATCAACAATGAAAATTTTCTAATCCTTTGTTGGATCTAGAATCACAATCTTCATATATTTCCATGGTCCTTTACTCTTCAATACGGTTTCCATGTCTCCTTCCCACATTTCATAATTTGATCTAATTGGAATTACAAGATCAATCTTTGAAGCCATCTTCGATATATATTTCCACAAGTTACAGTCTACAAATCACCGGCCCAGATTCAATAACACAACAAATAAGACTCAACAATATTTGTACTGACAATCAAGGTTTGAAACCATCGACTCTAATACCATGTAAGGGATTGGGTGTAACTTGATATGAATCAGACAAACAAAACTATACATAATCAAAGAGAAATAATATTTTGAAGACTGAAGGTGATGTCTAAAGACATTGTTACAACACTTAAGCATAGAACATTGTGATAAGAACATCACACTCCATATTGGTCATCTTGTACACAACAAGGATATTTCCATGATGGTAATGACCCATCAGGTCTGCTATTTATATCTTCAAGATATAGCCAAATTCCTTGAAATTAGGAGGATCATGTCCAGATATAATCGTCGACTATTAGAGTGGAATTTTTTGAATCCATGTTGTCTAGTCGGCTCAAGAAGGATGCTTGACCCAATTGTCCATGAGTGCAACTCGTAGTTGATTATTCGACTGGTCGATCCACCAACCAACTATCTTTGAATGCTACTTGAATGTATGACTGACATACTTGTCAACTACTCGATCGATTGATGTAGATGTCTGATCAATCACTTGATTGACTATTTTCAGATGTAGGTCGACCGCTCGACCGACTGATTCTAGGAGAAGTGTGATAAACCATTATAAATTGATGTTCCAACAATCCCTTTAATGTTCCAAATCACATTGTATTAATACATTATGTAATCCTAGTTTATAAATATATCCATTCATAAGTGTGAAGGGGGTAGCTTTCATTGCTAATCCCTTTCTTTCTCTTTATGGGATGTCCTCTGGAGCTTTTCCTTATTTTATAAACTACATTATTTCATCTAGTTATTTTGGAGTCAACTCATTGTTGATTTTTCATAAGTTAGGTTAAGAATGAAGTTAATTCCATTTTATCATTTCACTTAACCATAAACAATAATGTTGAAGAAACCAAGATCACAAGAAGAAACACCATGCACAAGAACACGAGAAGTATCCTGGGAAAGCCTTCTCAACAAGGGAATAAAAATCAGTGAGATCCTTTTCTATATTCTTTGAGAGAAATACCTTCACCTCCAAGATGGACCTAGCACACAAGAGGGTGCTTAAGCCCTAGAAGACTAGCACCCAAGAGAGGTGCACACCTTGTTCCAAGTAGATGTGTTTTCTGAAATTTCCAAACTCACAGGAAATATATGATACCACAATGGGGAATCATTCCTTACTTATATTAGACTTCACCAATCAACAAAGGCGTCTATTGGCTCAACAGGGCTGACTTGCCTAAGTCACTTTATTATTATTATTATTATTATTATTAATATTAACCATATCAATTATCTTTTACATTTATTATTAATCACATTAAGGTGGGGCCGACCTGTACCCTTTACATAAAAATTAGGGTTACAGACAGGTCTGACTCTTGAACAACATTGTTAGGTGATTTATATGTACTAAAAAATACACTAAACTACCCTCAATTAATTGTCAACCTGGGGTAAGTAAACTTGGAGTTGTAGAAAAATATATGCCAAAGGTAAAAGGCTAGTAGGAGTATAATCTAATTATTGAAAGAAACTATCTAAGACTAATCTATTCAAGAAAACCTCTCTAATGAGAAAACCCTACTAAGAAACATGAAACTAAGTAACCTAAGTACTTTTGGGCCAAGGACTGATGGATAGTTCCTAACAAAGCAAGTAAAAACCCTATTCAAAGAAAACTAGTTCATGAAAATAAGCAAAGGTAAACTACTATGCATACTAAAAAAATGACAAAAGAAAACTTCTTTAACTTGCCAACCTACGTTCAATGAGAAACTACCCTATGAAAGCAAATAAATAAGAAAGTAAGAAAAAACACCTATCTAACCTATTAAACAAAATAGACAAGAAAGAAAATGCACCTAACTAACCTACTAAAGAAAAAGACAAGTAAGAAAAGGAAACTAACTAACCTACTAAAGAAAAATACAAGTAAGAAAAGGAAACTAACTAACCTACGAAAGAAAAGAGACAAGTAAGCAAAGACTTCTCATTGAACAACTACCTAGCCTAAGAGGCAAGTGAACTAAATGCTTGATGCAAAACTATTTCTAATGCATGAGATGAAATCCATTTTATTGAAAGCAATGAGGACTACCAACTAAATGCCTACTTTACAATAAACAAAACTCCTCTTAAATCTATGGAAGAAAAAGACTAACTACCCTACAACAACAATAAAACTATATTCTAACCTATGAAAGAAAGAAACTATCTTTTCTAATCTATAAAAGCAAGAAACTATCTTTAATCTACGAAACACTCAAATGTAATGCTGGTGGTTGTGTGAATGCCTTCGGTGGTGATGGATGATATCTCGATGACACTTGACAACAAAGGACAATTCCAATGGTATAAACTCAACACTAATCTTAATGGAAAAATGAAAGGTATGTATTAAACAATCCAACGAAAATTTAGCCATGACAAAAGTAATGTTAAATACCCTTCATATTCATGTATAAACCATTAACATCATAATGAGATCATAATTATCTAACTAAGGAATTTAATTGCATTAAACTATGATCAATTAAGCTATGATCAATTAAAAACATAAATTAAACTATGATATCAAGAAGTAAATTAACAATTACATTAACCAATAACGAAGAAAATGAAATCTATCTAAAACTGAAGTAAGAAAACTATAACTAAGAATGGGAATTAAATCTATCCATCCATCAACATCCCTATCAAAGAAACCCAAGTTAAAACTCTGTTCTATCTAATTAAAAATCTGTTTTAAACTAGACTATAAAATCATAAAAGAAAGTATGATCTAACGTCTAACTGCACATGGGGTTAGTGTAGAAACTTGAAAGTTTGTTCCTAATCTACAAAACTAATACATTCTAACACATATAGTCATCTAACCTGCAAAATAAAATCAATACCATTAAGCTACAACAAATTAATCAATTAGATAAAAAGCACACATGTACAGGAAATAAGAAAGAGTAGTTAAATTAGGAAATTGTATAAACAACAGAAATACAATCACCAGACTGCTGGTGAGCCCCCCAACAAGGTGTCACTACCTTCTACAAGAAAACCACAAACTTCAATAGGCCAAATTCACCATGAAAACATGAAAACGCAGTTTTGGCACAATTCTGGCAATGTGAAATGTCAAAACATAGTAAAAATGAGTTTCTGGCAATTCTAATGCTTATGCTACTTGGTTAAAAATCTAATGACCATCTTATCGGTATTTATAAGCTTACAACCCAGGTGGTTGACCACAGGAGGGTCGAACCACCTCTAAATTCGACAAATTACAATAAATGCGGCCATAACTAACAAAATGGAGGAAGCCAATAATCACCCTCTTTGGACAATTGAAATCGAGTTGTCTTGAGCTTAGTTGTTGGAGGGGGTGATGATAAATAAAACCCATGTGATCGAATTGTCCATCGCTGACCGCCCATACCATAACCGCCAGCTCGCTTTGCATTTTTGTGCAATACTGGGTGCTAGAACGAGTGTTAGATCGGGTACCAGAACGAGTGCCAGACAAGTGTCGAAAATGGAAACATGGTGCATTTTTTCCTGTAACAACAAAAAAACATGAATTAACTCTTGGAAACCATAAAACATTATGAATTAAAATTGATTTAATCATAAAACACGAATTACACGTACCTCATGTCGATTATACCATTTTATCATAAAATTCCTCAAAAAGCTTCTTCAAAACGTGCAAAACATATATGTACATGCGGAAAAAATGTATAATAACCGTCATAAAAATGATCATATCTTGGGCCCAACAAACATATAGAAAAGGATTTGATACACCCACTAGTGCTCATCCACCAAGGGAACATCTATAGGGATGTCATAGCTCTGACTCCCTGCATTACACAGAAGAACCAGATCTACACACATTCACCTATGCTCATCCACATGCACGTCCACTCTACAGATCTTGTTTCCCATTGCCTCAAATCAGAGAATCATCTAGAGTTTTCTCATCAATTATGTTTCTCAGAGGAGGGTAACATATAATCTTCATTTATGTTCACATAACGATGCACCCAACACTTTGGGATTTCACATATACACCTTGTACTCAGCCACAGGCACATCCAACTCATCATCTGGAGTTCTTCTCACTCTCTAAATGGAGGAGGTCATCTATACGTTCCTAGCTCTGTCTTAAGGAGGAATCACATACCCTTCTTAGGGTTTTTCTCTCAGGTTTGTAAGCTGAGAGAAAGGATTCACATAGCTGCAATGATCCACACCTCACAGGTTTGTAAGATGGAGAATGTATCACCTAGTTTCATTCATCAATACTCTTTCTTAGATAGGGAGGCATTCTTTATCATGCCAAGTTGCACACAGATGTATTTTGAATTTTTTCTTGGCTAGAGTTATCAACACTCCCTCTAAACTAGGGAGCCATTCTTTATGAAGTTAATTTGGTGAAGATATATGAAATTTTCTCATGTGTAGGACGGTACTGCATGTGTATGATTTTCGTTTGCATCATATCTTTGAAATAAGGATATTTCATCTCATTGTATTTCGATCCATCAGGACACACTGGGTTCTCAAGGAGCTTTACTCATGACTCTTGGTTATCATCATAGGATCCATCTCATGGTTAAGTAAATCTGTCAGAAGCTTGTGAAGCCACATTGCTTTGCACACTTGATTCTTATATACTCTGCCTCTATGGTACTCAAGGCTAGAGAGTTTTGTTTCTTGCTGCATTAGGAAGCCATGGAAAAATTTACGACAGAACATCAGTCAGATGTGATTTTCCAGTTCACTGTACTTTTTTCTCAATCTGAATCGGCATATCCTGCAAACTCAATTTTATACTCGAGGCATATCTTAGGCCATATACAACTGTGCCTCGTATATATCTCAATGCATGTTTTGTTGTTGTCTAGTGAGTCTAGCTCGGTTGACTCATGAAATGAATAGGTACATTCACTGCATGGCATGAATCAAGTCCGGTGTTGACCAAATACATTAGTGATCCAATCGGTTGTGGATTAGTCTCATCTGAATCATCATCAATCTTCTTATTTAAATTCATCATGGTGGATTTTGCATTCTGTCATACTGAACTTCTTTAATATTTTCACTGAATTTTTTCCTTGACTCAGGAAAATCTTATCGATCATCTATCATACTTCTTGTCCCAAGAAGTAGTGCATCATACACAACGCTTTCTGATATAGGTTTGGATCAACAACACTCTTGCTTAAATCAAAACTTATCAAGAATATATCTATCTAATATAGTTTCCAGTTCATGGATGGTAGTATAGATGGAAGTGTATCGGGTTCACTGGATCAAGTGTCTCATCATAGACAAATCCCTTTGTTTGTGAGAAACCTCTGGCTATAGATCTCGTTTTGTATTTCTTCACACTTTCATCAACTGCATTCTTGATCAGATAGATCCACTTAGAAGTTACCATAGACTTCCCTTTCTGGTCCCTGAATTAATATCTTATGCATCATTCTTTTAAGATATACTAGTATTCTTCTGTTATGGCATCTTTCCATACCAGTTCTCTTGTTTCTTCTCTAAGAGAAGGAGTCTCAGCATCAATGAAGTGGCTCATGACTGAAGAATAGCTCGAAAATCTATTTTTCTTTCTTAGAATGTGCATTGAGAGGCTTGTATGTTTCTCTGCCTCTTGCAGAGTGAGTCTAGGTAGGCATTTTATGCTCTACTACAATATATCTGAACATATCAACTGGAGAAACTGGATAACCTAGAGTAATGTTTGTCTCATTCTAAATTTTGGAAGGGGGATAAAGTATTGTCTCAATGTCAATATCTATCTGAGATTCTCTGGGTCTTTGAAAAATTGTCTCTTCTTCAAGGAAAACGTCTCTTCTTGTCTCAATCTATCTCTGACTAGGGATGTCCTTGAAAATTCATTGTATCATTTCTTCCTAAAGTATCTATCTTGGACTTCTTCTCTTTGTGTACATGAAAATACACTCGGCACCCAAATAAACTGAAGTGTTCAATCTCAGGCTTCATTCTGCTGAATACTTCTTCGGGAGTTATGTTTTTCAAAGTCAGGTGAAGACTCTTGTTATGCACATATATTGTATCATGCATGCTTCTTCCCATAGAATCCTAGAAGGATTCTGATCATGATTTGTAGCATCATTTGTCTCAATGATGGTTCTATTCTTCTTATTTCTCAAATGGTTTTGGGTCCTTCTGAGTCAAGTGACTCCCTTTGAAGGATAAGCATCTTCTTTTCTTGTTAACCTATCTAGAACAAGAAAAAAAAAATAACCAACACACGAATATCTCCTAAAGGAGAATAATGAGTACATATATAGAATCAAAACATTTTAAGGAATATTGTCACAACTACAACACCTACTTGTAATGTAGAAAAATATTAGAAATATAGGTTAGAGGAATGATAATTACAACAATCAAACCTGGAGTCTTTACTTTGAGTGTGTTGTTTCTCTGAATGCACTGAGATACCTCTGGATCCATGACTTCAGCAAAGGTTCCTTCCTCCTGCAATTTCACTCATGACAATGATACACATAATATATACAAGTGCATACCTAAGGATGTTGATATGATTTCTCCAATGGCTCTTGGATGATCTCTATCCTCTCAGATATTTTATGAATAAGATAGTCACGGTGTCACCTTTTGTCATCTTTGTTATTTTGAAGATGGCCCTTCAAGGTAAGGGCTTGAGTAGGTGATTGGCTTCCTTGTCCTGGCATCATCTTCCTTCCATTCATTGATAGTTGTCTCTGGTAAACCCTTTTGTATTACCCACAATAAGTATTCCTCTGAAGTCTTGTCTTTCAAGAAATTTGAAGTTGCTTGATCCATCAAGCTTATCTTTCATCATAGTTTTTGTTCATCATAATTTTAGATTCTTCACAACCCTTTGTCAACTAGGCTAGAAAACATAAAAACTAGTATAGGATAGCACTTTTAGGTTTTATTGGACTTATGACTACCAACAATAAGCCTTTGAGAGATAACAGAACACTGGTGAGATGAAGAGCTCCTTCAATGAGTTTGCAAAAACCCTAAATCTGAAATTTCTACAGAAATTAGCGAAACCCTAGGGACAAATTTTCAAAATGCTCGGAATGTCACTATGAGAGTCTCTGGAGATGTTCTAGAGGAGGTTGTACTCTCCTATGAAAAAAAGAGTCCCAACGTTCAAGTGTTTAAGGGATGAAAATACTCATAAAAGAAGGTCGTACAAATTTTCTGGAAACCCTAGGAGGGTCGTACGATTCTGTAGAAGAGAGAGGAGATTCGTAGATGCTTGTGAAATGGGTTCTTTAAGACCTATGGTCTGATACCATGTTTATTTTTCATAAGCTAGGTTAACAATGAAGTTCATTCCATTTTAAAATTTCACTTAACCATAAACAATAATCTTTCAGCAACCAAGATCACAAGAAAAAACACTATGCACAAGAACACAAGAAGTATCCTAGGAAACCCTTCTAAAAAATGGAAGAAAACCCAGCCAAATCCTTTGCTATATTCTTCAAGAGAAATACCTTCACCACCAATAAGGACCTAGCACACAAGAGGGTGCTTAATCCCTAGAATACTAGTGCCCAAGAGAGGTGTGCACCTTTTTCCAAGTAGATGTGTTTGCTGAAATTTCCAAACTCATAGGAAAGATATGATTCCACAATGGGGAATCGTCCCTTTTTTTTATGTCTGGCGGAATCAACAACTAGTTGGGCACGTGATCACATTACATGTGGCCGTGTTATCCAACTGCTACCACTATAACCTCCAGGTGTTCCCATGATGCCCCTTACATGGCACACATTGTAAGTCGGGGGGAGTTGAACTCGAAACCTCATGGAACATCATTTTCACGGCACTTGCCAATTGAGCTGCCCCCCCGGGGGATTAAAAAATTGAAGGACATGGGGGTGGGATTTGATCCACTTATGTGTGCATGGGTCATGATACCATTTATTATAGTATCTCTGGGTGCAACCACATGTTCGACCACTACCTCAAGGTGTCCCCATGGGTCCAGGTAAAGCCCTCACGAGAATTGAACCTTGCCCAACGGTCAAAAACTCCTCGCTTTCCACCATTGGATCCAACCCCTTTGGGCATGGGGAATCGTCCCTTACTTATATTAGACTTGTCCAATAAAAAAAGGCATATATTGGATCAATAGGGCCGACCTGTATAAGCCACTTTATTATTATTGTTATAATTAATATTAACCATATTAATTATCTTTTACATTTATTATTAATCACATTAAGGTGGGGCATAATATAACACACCCACGATGGGGAGAAAATAATTTTGTTTTTTTTCCTCCTTACAGGAACAAATCCTTTCCCTCTATGATTCCTAATTTGGGAATTCCAAGACTCAGCCTGACCCTCTGTTCAAGGTTCTTCTATTCCCTTAGTCAAACAAGACTTAGAGACCTTGATAGTCTCACCTCTTAATCAAACACAAGCCCTTTTGGCTTCTGGTGCAGGTCTTATGATACCCACGACCTTCTCCTTCACACTTCAATGAAGTATCAGAATTGGGATTAGCCCATTTTATCTTGGCCCCTCCTCAGGTGTGACCTTGGGTGATGACCTCATGCAAACACACAATTGCGGGTGTGACCAAAGGTAGTTTTAAACCAAACTACAATTTGACACGTAATTCTCCTCGAGCCTCCACGTGTCCTTTCTCCAAAACCAGAGTTTGGATTGTGGCCCACCCTCAAATTTTTAAAGTCCGTTCACCTCCAATCCCGACAATGCTATGGGACCATCGATCTCTCGATATTAATGGTACTGTCTGAACTAATGGTTCAAATATTCCCTTCCTAAATCAATGGATGTGATCTCCTTTGTGATTCCAGACTTCAGAATTTTCAAATCTCAAACCCTGCTTTCCTCTGTACATTAATCTTTCAAAGTTGACGATCTGTAGACACATGTCCTCCTAAATCAATGGAAATGTTTCTAATTCAGGTGTTTGACCCTTTCAACTAGATCAATGGTCCTGTGGCCCTCTTCTCGATCAACGGTCAATATCTCCTTCAGGTCTCCGAACTTCTGAGATCTCAAATCTCAAACTTCACTCTTTTTCCCAATGGCTTTTATCTGAATTCTATAATCCACTGACATGTTTCCACTGGATCTGAAGATCAAGGATTACTTCAAGCCTTTACCCAAAGTCCATAGATTTGTGCCACCTGTCCTCTGATTTAATGATTGAGGATTTCTTCGGGTATTTACCCGTAGTTCACAGATTTACGCCAAGTCTCCTCTAGATATGATGACTATGAATTACTTGGGGAATTTACCCATAGTCCACAGATTTATGCCACGTCCCTTCTTAATATGATGGCTATAAATTACCTTGGGAATTTATCTGGAATCTACAAATTCATTCCACATCCCTTCTCAACCTGTACTCCTCCTACTAGCTCGTCTCCTGGACTTCGTCTGCACTCCATAAAACGCTATCTCTTTTGAGATGGATCTCCTTGAAGATTTCACCATCCCCCTGCTCCTTGAATTTCAGGGATCATGTCAAACTCAAAGCAAAGGTCAACTATGATCGATGGTTCACAGAAATTTCAGGGCCCCAACATGCATACTCTTTACCAGAGAGTTCAACCTCTGCAATATGGAAAGTGATCGCTCGATTCTAGTCTAACCGGGATCATTGATTTGCCAGCCTGTCGAGATCAATGACAAGGGTGTATTACGGGTCGCTGTTATCCACAAATTTGGTCATTGTGATGAGGTCATGATGAT